>VZQC01003400.1:694872-988829 GCA_009823505.1 Rhizomys pruinosus
TAAGGAAAACCCGCCAGAGATGCCAACATGTAACAGAAGTATAATATAAAGGACAGGAACTTAAATCACAGTACATCCCGAGGGGAACACAGCACTCTCCACAGCACCTCTCAAAGACTTGTGATGTGAAAATGGCTGAAGTTATTTTGTAAACCACTTCTTTTTTAATGTAATTTATTTTATTTATTTTATTTATTTTTTTTTTTTGGTGTTTTTGAGACAGGGTCTTTCTGTAGCCCCAGCTGTCCTGAAACTCACTCTGCAGAACAGGCTGACCTTGAACTCATAAAGATCCACGTGCATCTGCCTCCCAAGTGCAAGGATTAAAGGTGTGCACCTAGGATTAAAGGTGTGCACCACTATGAACGCTCTGCTTGTAAACCACTTCTTTAACAGATATATAGGGAGTATCATTTAAGAAACAATAAAACAAGTGAAATTTTATGCCAGGTGTGCTATTGAAATTAACCACTGAGAATATGTTTTGAGCACTACATTAAAACCATCGATCTGGGGCTGGAGAGATGGCTCAGTGGTTAAGAGCACTGGCTGTTCTTACAGAAGACCTGGGTTCAAATCCTAGCACCGTCATGGCAGCTAACAACTGTCTGTAACTCTTCTGTCCTTCTCAGGCATTGCACGGCATGGATGCACATAACATACACATGAGATAAAAATATGGGGCTGGAGAGATAGCCTAGCGGTTAAGAGCACCGACTGCTCTTGCAGAGGACCGGGGTTCGATCCCCAGCACCCACATGGCGGCTAAGAACCGTCTGTAACTCCAATTCCAGGAGAACTCCAGTTCCAGGGGAATCCGACACCCTCTTCTGACCTCCGTGGCATTGCACGACACGGGTGCACAAACCTGCATGCAGACAGTACATTCATACACACTCAAAAAATAAATAAAATTAAAAAAAATTAAAAATAAAGAAAAAATATTTTAAAAATAGCAGTCCCACTATATTAAAAAATAAAACCATCAATTTATTTATAAGAAATTAGAGATTCCTAGAGATAATTTACTTTCATCAGTTATACAGTGTGGGGGAAGAAACCGAGTTTCAAACATGTTACATTTTTACATTGTTCATTTTCCCTGATAGATTCATGTCGAAATTACAAATATTAATTTAATCTTTCCCCCAGCGTCATACAATCTAGAGAGTGACATGAATCATGTAAATAAATGATAATAAGTGTAGCAATATGTACACATTTTAGATATGTTTTCAGGAGATGGAGACATTGTTTCTTGGGGGGATGATGTCAAAGTTCTTAGGTAAAGGATTAAGTTGGATGACAGCATTTTTTTAAAATAATTTAAATATATTGCTATTTTACATGTATCAGTGTACTGCCTGAATGTATGTTAGTGCACCTGTGTCATGAAATGCCTGAAGAGGAGGTCAGAAGAAGGCCACAGGATCACCTAGAACTTACGGATGATTGTTAGCCACAATGTTGGTGCTAGTTACCCAAGTGGGTCCTCTGCATGAATAGCCAGTGTTCTGAACCACTGAGCAATCTCTCCAGACCTGAGAGAAATTGTTCTTAAAACTCTACCAGTTTGGGCTGGAGAGATGGCCTAGCAGTTAAGAGCACCGACTGCTCTTGCAGAAGACCCAGGTTCCATCCCCAGCACCCACATAGCAGCTGACAACCATCTTTAACTCCATTTCCAGGGGAATACAATGCCCCCTTCTGACCTGATCTACTGTCTAATGACACCTTGAATAGTGCACTAGGGAAAATACAGAAGCTATACTGTTTGAAATTACATTTTCCCCTTACTTAAAATAAATAGCTATTTCTTTAAATTCACACCTACAAAATATACATTGTGCTTATATTTTATGATAACCTGGGAATGACCTGGAAGTCTCCTTCCCGAAGACTACCTTCCATAGTTCTAGAGGATATTTTGCAAATTGCTAAGGTAGAAAATCAAAGAATAGACCAACTGTAGCTTTAACGCTTAATAACCACACACACAAAAATTAGTTCTGTAGTGCACTTTTATCATGGTAGAAATCACCAGCTATCTAAACGGACTTGAAGACCTGTCAATGGGAGGGAATACATGAATGGAGAGGTCATAGATCATAGAGAAATCCTTGTCTCTCACATCCTAGATAAATGTAATTTCTTACTGTCTGCAAATTATGGATCATTATATTTATATATAAGCATTCCAATCGTAGTGATTGGTCACAAAAGACCCTTCTTTTTGCAATAGATGGAGACTCTTATAAAGTTCTTCAACCAGTTAAACACAGATAAAAAGTGCCTATGAGATGCTCGGCCTTATGCAACACATCTACAATAGAACCTCTATAATTAAGGATCACAGAACCTACTGGATCAGAGTGGAGAGAGAATACTAATGGATCTCTCAAATCTTACCAGCAGAGATCCCTCATGCAATAGAGTGCCAGGCACACAGAAGGCTGTATCTGAATAAAGTGCAGAGGATAAGAGCCTGCAGATTGTCCCTGGGTGCCATCACACAAATGCCATAATTAGACAAAGTGCAGAGAACGAGAGACTGCAGACTCTTACAATAAATTCCACACATCAGCCTCAGAGACCATTGACAAAGAAGGCATGGAAAAATTGTGTATGAGCCAGGGTTGGTGCATGATCATAAGGAGACAGAATCTTCCATGCCTCTTGGAACTTGTTCATGTGAATTCACAGCAATGGTGACATCAAGCAAAAGACCTATGCAAACTCAGACAAAAATTACAGCTTTGACGTGGGGAAATGGACAGGAAGCCCCAACCTTAGCTGATGAACTATAGGCAGCTGATTAGTGCTGATTTTGTGGATGAATCCACTCAAGAGTCTTGCATGTACTCTCTACCACTGAACTATATACCCAGAGTTCAATCTCCAGGGGCCTATACAAAGCAAAGAGAGAACTGCCTCTTAAAAGCTGGTCTCTACATGTTTAGTATACTTTTGCATATACTCATCCACATACACCCCACGTATACACAAAATAGAAATAATGTAGTAATAAATAAATGTAATAAAAATAAACTGCTAAGGACCATCTGTGGTGGTTTGAATGAGTGTCCCCCATAGGCTGTAAGTATTCAGACATTTGTCTCCAGTTGGTGGCACTGTTTTTGGAGGTCTTAGAAGGTGTGGCCATGTTAGAGGAAGTATGGTATGGGGGCAGGCTTAGTGAGTTTAACAAGCCTCGTGGTCTCCAGTCGCCCTCTCTCTGCTTCCTGTGCTCATTGCGAGATGTGACCCTTGGTTTGCTGCTCCAGTCTCCAGCCACCATGCTTCCCACCAAAATGGACTCTAATTCCCTGGAACCATCAATAGTAAGCTCAAATAAACTCTTCCTTTTATAAGTTCCTTGGTCATGGTGTTTTATCACAGCAACAGAAAAGTGACTAATACAGTTATTTGGTACCAGTGAGTGGGCTGTTGGCTGTGAAGTACCTGACCATGTGGATGTTTGGAGAAATATGGAAGACTGGAACTTTGGGCTAGAAAAGCTGTTGACTACTGTAGGCAGAGCTTAAGGGCCATTCTAGTAGAAGCCTGGAAGAAAGCATTGCTCCAAAAAATGCAGTTCCAGAGGAGGATAAAGACTTAGGCAGCAACTGGGATATTTTGATGGAGGGTCTGGTGGCAGTTTGCCCACAGCCCAAATGCTTGCCTGATGCTAAGTTGAAAAGCAATGGACTGATGTCTTTGGCAGAGGATATTTCAAGACAGCCTAATGTGGAAATGGTGGCGTGGCTGTTAATGGTGAACATTGTGCAGATGTACAGTGAAAAAGAGCAAATGGGGCAGAAGGAAATGCAGAATGTACAGTTTGGATCTGAAAACTGCACTTGGAAGATTAAAGGTGTGGCCAAGGCATGTGAAGGAGAGGCTCCCTTTCATAAGGAGACTAAACTGATTAAGGAGAGACCTGGAGATTTACAAGTAAACAAAAGAATCAGTACCTTCAGGGGCGTCCCTGAATAAAGAAGGCCCTGATAGGCCATTGCGTGAAGCTGTGAATGTGAAGCCTGGTTGGCAGCAGAGACCCCAAGAAGACATTCGAGATGCCAGACCTGTGAGATATTTGCCAAGGAGAGCTGCATACAGGGAGTGGTACCAGCCTAAGAAAGAGATGTGTGTTGCAAGCAAAGCTGGAAGAGCTGAGCCATCTAAGCCCTTTGGAAGTCAAGTCCCAGAAGTTGCATGTGGAGCTACAGGACTTGGCGTTTGCCCTGCTGGTTTTTGGTCTTGTTTTGGTCCAGTATTTCCTCACTATGCCTCTATTCCTCCCTTTTGGAATGGGAATGTGTATTCGGTTCCACTGTACATTGGGAGTATGTAATTTGTCTTTTGATTTTACAGGAGCTTACAGTTTAGGAGATTGGCCTGAGTCTCAGAAGAGACTTTGGACTGTAGACTTTTGAATGGCATTGAAACTGGTAAAGACTATGGGGACTTTTAAGGTTGGACTAAATGCATTTTGCATTTTATATGGTCAGGAGTGTATGGGGGCCAGGGAGTGGAATGTGGTGGTTTGAATGAGTGTCCCCCATAGGCTTTAATTATTCAGACATCTGTCTCCAGTTGGTGGCACTGTTTTTGGAGGTCTTAGAAGGTGTGGCCATGCTAGAGGAAGTACGTTATGGGGGCAGGCTTAGTGAGTTTAACAAGCCTCGTGGTCTCCAGTCACCCTCTCCTCTCTGCTTCCTGTGCTCATTGCGAGATGTAACCCTCAGTTTGCTGCTCCACTCTCCAGCCGCCATGCCTCCTGCCACAATGGACTCTTATTCCCTGGAACCATCAATAGTAAGCTCAAATAAAATCTTCCTTTTATAAGTTCCTTGGACATGGTGTTTTATCACAGCAACAGAAAAGTGACTATACACCATCTAATACCATTTTTTACTTAAACCATTTTTCAAACTTCAGGATATTTATGATACATATAGAGTTTCAATGGTTATAATACTGAGGTCACAAATTAATAAAATTTTTAATCGTGTACCCACTAACATGTTCACACTTCCAAACAGCCTGCCGAAATTCAAGACAAGTTAGTTTTGCACATGAATTCAAACATTAAAATTATGATTTCAAATTAAATGACTCATTCCCAACATAGTTCAGTCTATGAATAGAGTGAAGTGTATTCTGTAAAAGTTTAAATTTTTTCTTTACTAAAAATAAAAAGAACAGATCAAATCAGGAAGCAAATATAAAGGTAAACATATAGTTTCATATTAATATTAAGTACAAGGTGATTAAAACAATAAAATATGACATGAACACATTTTTTTTATTTCTGTATGTGTTTGAATGTACTGTCTGCATGTAGGTTTGTGCACCCATGTCGTGCAATGCCGCAGAGGTCAGAAGAGGGTGTTGGATTCCCATGGAACTGGAGTTCTCCTGGAATTGGAGTTTCAGACAGTTCTCAGCCGCCATGTGGGTGCTGGGGATCGAACCCCGGTCCTCTGTAAGAGCAGTCGGCACTCTTAACCGCTAGGCCATCTCTCCAGCCCTGACATGAACACATTTTATTAACTTTATTCTATTATTTTAAAATATGCATATATTTTAAAATATATGGTGGGAATGTAAACTCGTACAGCCACTATGGAAAGCAGTGTGGAAAACCCTTGGAAGACTTGGAATGAACTTGCCACCCGACCCAGCCATACCACTCCTGGGCATGTACCCTCAAGACTTATGCAACCACAGAGATACATGCACGGCCATGTTTATTGCAGCTCTCTTCACAATAGCAAGGAGCTGGAACCAACCTAAATGCCCCTCAACTGACGAGTGGATAGAGAAAATGTGGTACATCTACACAATGGAGTTCTATGCAGCAGTAAAGAAAGACGACATCACGAGCTTTGCAGGAAAATGGCTGGAGCTAGAGGACATCATGCTGAGTGAAGTAACACAGTCCCAGAAAAACAAACGACGAATGGTATCCGTCATCTGTGGATGCTAGTGCCAATTACCCAGTTGTAAGTATTTCTTGTGTAGGGCCCCCTGAGCTTTTGTACAAAGCAGTTGGGCGTAATGCATTTTGGCAACAACAACAACAACAACAGAAAAGACTGCATCAAGGAACTGACTGAAACAGTGAACTTCTGCTCAAAACAGTCAACTTCCCCGTGGACAATATTGAGAAAGACTAAGAGATGAAAAGCATGTTTGGCAGAATGCATGAGTGCTGGCGGGGTGGGGGAATGGGCGGGAACACAGGTCTAGATTTGTTAAAAAAATAAATTACAGAAGTATTTAAACTAAAAAACAATATGCAAATGCATTGTAATATTTTTTTAGATTTCTTTTTGATTTATGTGTATGAGTGTACTGCTTACATGTATGTAGCTGCACACATGTCATACAAATGCCTGCAAATAACAGAAGATGGAATCAGATCCTCTGGAACTGGAGTTATGGATAGTTGTTAGCTGCCACATGGGTATTGAAAATTTAACCTGGGTCCTCTGCAAGGGCAACATCTGAGCTATCTCTTCATCACCTATTATTTTTTCTTATTTATGTGGATTTTAGATGATGGGCTTCAGATTATCTTTTTGATTTTATATTACAGTGATCAGATCACTCTAGTGCAGCTACTCTGAAGTTCATGCAGAGACAGACCCAAGTCAAGCACTAATTGGATACTCTCAGTCTTCCTCCTAAAGTCTGGGCCCCTACTAGTCATTAGACAGATTGCTAGGCAAAGGCTTGATTCAGGGGTTCTCAAGCAGTCTACAAAGGTCTGGGCCCTTACTAAGGGGCAGGAGAAAGCATAGTCCTTCAGCATAGGAGGGGCTTCAGATGGTCCCAAAATAGGGGGATAGGCAGGGTGGGATTTAGAGAGTTCACCCCAGAGATATTTAAGTGGTAATCTGAAGATCTGTAATGTCAAGAGCAAAATGGGTTTTGTGTCAAAGACAGGGAAGAAAGCTGGAGAAAGCCAGAGATAAAAGTTGCTCTCTGGAATCCAAAGACAAGATGGGGGTGGAGATAGTCTGTGAGGGGTCTAACCAACCTGATAGGAAAATTGAGCTGGTGTAAGACCAAATGCTCTGTCAATGTGCAATGTGTGGTGTCTAAATCTGAGGGGTAGTCCAGAGATCTGAGAAGCTAAGTGAAAATGTGGGCCTGTGAGGACAATATTGGACTGTGAAGGTAGTCCAGAGATCTGCAGTACCCAGAAAAAAAGTAAGCTTGTGCCCAAGGCTGGAAGAAGAACAGAATATATGGGTGCAGAAACTGGAGTTGCTCCCTCAGTCTGTAGGGAGTCGAAGTATAGTGAGCAAGATAAGACTTCCAGGGAGGAAGGCTGGTTTAGGAAATCCAAGGTAGGGTGAGGATGGGGCTAGATATGACAGAAGAGTGCTCTCCATGGTCCAAAGGGAAGATATCAGTGGAGACCAGCTGTGAAGTGTCTAACCAGACAGACCTGAAAATCGAGCTGGTGTGAGTCCAGATTTAG
Source organism: Rhizomys pruinosus (assembly GCA_009823505.1). NCBI lineage: Eukaryota > Metazoa > Chordata > Mammalia > Rodentia > Spalacidae > Rhizomys > Rhizomys pruinosus. The sequence continues at coordinate 702,368 of VZQC01003400.1, forward strand.
GATGGAATGGGAGGGTCTTGTCTAGGAGGATAATTCAGAGATTTGTGGTGCCTCTGCCCAAGACTAGAAGGGAGATGTTATTATAAAAATAGCAATGATGAATCATAAAAATTAGATCCCAAAACGTTAAGGTAATATGTACATAACTCTTATTAGTATAGAGAAATGCAAAACTGGAGACAGATTTTATGTTAATTTAATTATCTTGCATGACATAAGAAAAGAGTTTATAATTTGTTAGGAGAAAATAAAATGACAATTAAAATGTGAAATATAATCATGACTTTTGTTTCTTTGTCTATCAAAACGTCTGCTAAGACTGCAAGTCACCCATGAAGGGTTTCTTAACATGAAACCCAAAGCTCTGAATGTGATACAAGAAAACTTTGACAGTAACCTACAAGACATAGGCACAGGAAAATACTTTCTAAATCAGTAAATATCATAAAGCACATAAAAGGACTGAAAGACAAAAATCACATGATTGTCTCAATTGATGCATGAAAATCCTTTGACAAATCCAGCATCCTTTCATGCTTAAAGTCCTAGAGGGAATTGAACTGGAGGGATCCTTCCTCAATGTAATCAATGCCATATACAAGAAACCCACAGCCAACATCATCCTAAATGAATGGAGAAAAGTTAGAAGCATTCACCTTAAAGGCAGGAACATGGCAAAGCTGTCCACTATCGCCACTCCTCTTCAATATATTGCTTGAAATGCTTGCTTGGGCAAGAAGGCGAGAAAGTGAAATTAAAGGACTACTAATCAGAAAGAGGAAGTAAAACTATCATTTTTAAAACGTGATATCATAGTTTACCTAAGGGATGCTAAAATCTTCACCAGAAAACTAGAAATGTTTAAAATTTTCAGTAAACTGGTGGGAGACAAAATAAACCTAGAAAAATTAGTAGCCTTTCTTTACACCAACAATAAACAACTGAAGAAGGAATTAAAGGAGACCTTCCTAATCACAATAGCCTCAAAAAAAAAAAAAAAACACCTAGGAATAAACCTAACCAAACACACCAAAGACCTCTATGAGAAAAAATTTTAAAATGCTGAAGGAGATTGAAGATGACATCAATAGATGGAAAGACCTCAAATGCTCATGGATTGGAAAAATTAATATAGTAAAAATGACCATTCTACCCAAATTAACATGCAGATTCAACAGAATCCCAATGAAAATCCCCATGAGCTTTTTCACAGACTTGGAAAAAAAAACCTTAAATTCATATGGAAAAACAAAAAAACACGAATAGCTAAAGCATCCCTGAGTGAAAAGTGCAATACAGGTGGGATTACTTTACCACACTTTAAGCTATATTATAGGGCTATAGTCATAAAGACAGCCTGGTACTGGCACAAAAACAGACTCATTGGCCAATGGAACAAAATTGAAGATCCAAACTTGAACTCATATGTCTTCAGCCATGTCATATTTGACAAAGGGGCCCCAAAAGCTCAAGGGAGGAAAAATAGCATTTTCAACAAATGGTGTTGGCCAAACTCGATCACCATTTGTAGAAGAACAAAATTAAACCCCTACATCTCACCCTGTAAAAATAAACTCCAAGTGGATTAAAGATCTCAACCTGAAATTTGAAATCCTGAAGGAGATACAAGAAAAAGTCGGCAGCAATCTACAAGACATAGGCTTAGGAAAAGGCTTTCTAAATCAAACAGCAGCTGCACAGGAAATAAGGACAACAGCTGACAAGTGAGACCTGATCAAACTCAGAAGCTTTTATACAGCTAAAGAAACAATCAAGAGGGGCTGGAGAGATGGCCTAGCGGTTAAGAGTGCCGACCGCTCTTACGGAGGACCCAGGTTCGATCCCCAGCACCCACATGGTGGCTGAGAACCATCTGAAACTCCAATTCTAGGAGAACTCCAGTTCCAGGGGAATCCGAGACCCTCTTCTGAACCCCGCGGCGTTGCACGACACGGGTGCACAGACTTGCATGCAGAGAGTACATTCATACACATACAGAAATAAATAAAAATTAATAAAAAAAAGAAACAATCAAGAAAGTGAAGAGAAAACCCACCAAGTGGGAGGAAACCTTCACCACAGATGTATCTAGTAGCTGCACAGGAATTAAAGTCAACAATTTACAAGTGGAATCTCATTAAACTCAAAAGCTTCTGTACAGTGAAAGAAACAATCAAGTAAGTGAAAAGAAAGCCCACAGAGTGGGAAGAAACCTTCACCAGTGATACATCTGACAGAGCATTAACATCCACAATATATAACCTACTCAAAAAACAAAGATGTAAGGAAACAAATGACCCACTCAAGAGATGGAGTAAAGAGATGAACAGAGACTTCACGAATGAGGAAATAGAGATGGCTAATAAGCATCATAAAAAGTGTTCCACATCATTAATAATTAAGGAAATGCAAATTAAAATGACTTTAAGATATCATCTCACTCTGATAAGACTAAGCTCATGAAAACAAAAGACACCAAATTCTGGAGAGGTTGTGGGGAAAGGAGAGCACTCATCCACTGCTTGTGGGCATGCAAACTCATACAACCACTATGGAAACAGTGTGGCAAACCCTTAAAAGACTCAAAATGAGCCTACCACCTGATACAGGCATACCACTTCTGGGTATATTCTCACAAGACTCATCCTACAGCAGAGATAAATGTACAGCAATGTTATTGCAGCTCTCTTCACAATAGCAAAGAACTGGAACCAACCCAAGTGCCCCTGAACTGATGAGTCAGTAGAGAAAATGTGGTATATCTACACAATGGAGTTCTGTGCAGTGGTAAAGAAAGATGATATCATGAACTTTGCAGGTAAATGGATGGAACTAGAAGATTTATGTTAAGTGAAGTAACACAGTCCCAGAAAAACAAAAGATGAATGGTATCCCTCATCTGTGGGTGCTAGCACCAATTACCAAGTTGTAAGGCAAACTGAGTAACATTAATGTCATATTCCTGGTGATCTGAAAGCAACTATGCTCTTATATTGTGACTCTCTAGATGGGTGCTAGAATTAACCTACCATTTATTTTCAGACTTTGGATATTTGGTATATTATGGTGAGTATATATACATAGTTTAGAGTAATATAAAATTAAAATGGAAAAATTTGAATCAAGAAACATGATATGGAAATAACATACAGTTTGTTTTCAGAAGACATAATTTTAGTATAAGTGCGATGTAACAGGCTTGTGTAACTTACCCTTTCTGGGTGCTTAAGGACAATACTTAATGCCCATACCAATTTGGCTGAGGGACCTAAAGGAAAACTTTGTTCCTTGCCCTTAGTCTCAGGGGACTATGCGTGGGGCATGTCTTGAAATGTCCTGCAAATGAGAGTCACCAGTCTTCCTGTGCAGGTAGGTCTTGGAGACAAACTAATTTGACTTCAGCCAGTGTCTACTCTATAAAGAAGAAAGTCTACTCATGCTTCAAAAGGGAAGCCTTGTCTAGCAAGACCTGATTTTTGTCCTTGAGTGTATGAACCTGTAAATGAAAAGCCAAAAGGAGCCAGTTCCCCCCCCCCAAAAAAAGAAACAAAAAACAACAACAACAACAACAACAACAAAAAAAAAAACCGAGTGACCCCTGAGGACCAGATCCTCAACTAATCTTGAAAAAACAAAAACCTTGGTTCATCTGGTCTAACTGTGTGATCTTAAGTATCTCAAAGGAAAGTATAACCAGAAATAAATAAATAGTAAGGCCTGAGATATAAAACTTGAGATCTTAGTAAAAAGACAAAAAGAAGAGAGAGAGAGAGAGAGAGAGAGAGAGAGAGAGAGAGAGAGAGAGAGAGAACTGTTGTTTTGCCTGTCATCAATTCTTACTGGCAAGTGCATCTACTCTGCAGCTGCCACAGCTTTTGCCATTCTTCAAAGACAAGAGACACAACTTTTTAACCCTCCAATATGGATTGATTTTTACTCCATTCAACTAATTTGTGTCTTTTAACTGGGTGTTTAATCAATTGAGGCTTAAGTTTATTATTGGAAAGTATGTGTTGATTGGTATTTTACTTTTGTTTTTCTACTTTGTATGTATTTGTATTCTTCATCTTATTTTTTGTTTCACCAGTTATTGTCTCATTTGTTCTAAATCTTTGGCTTCCTTGCTATGTTTATTATACCCATGAGTGTGTAGTACTGCTGTTAGGATTCTCCATAGGGCTGTTTTGGAGGACATGAAAGCTGTGAGCCAAATGTATCCTAGAAAGCATTTCTTTCTCCTTCATATATAGAAGATATTTTTTCTGCCTAATTATAGAAATTACTTTTTAAAATATGCATAGAATTTGGAATAAAGACTTATCCTTAACATTGCACCAAATATCTATTATGTATACTGTAAACAAGCTGACTGAGCCATGTGTTACTGACACTTTAAATATGACCTTAATCCTTAAAGACCCAGATAGTGAATGAATGTGAATGCAGGTTTACTTGTTTACATATCTAAGTGATGAAAGTGGTGTGTTTTTCTTATTTAAAAAGTGTGACAGTCAGCTTTTACAGAAAAGCTATAGTCCATGGATTAGTATACCATCCAAACATCTGTATCTATACCAACGTAACCTACCATAATAATTAGTACTGTTTAAATTCCTGTATATCTAATTGCTTGTGCTTCATCAGTAGGAGTAAAAGGTTATTCCTTGATAAACTGCCAACCCATGAAAGGAAACAGCCTGAACTGATCAGAGTCCAAAACAACATCTCCAGAGAAAGTAGACTGCTTTGATTCTCGCCCACTTGTGTCCCTTTTCTAAAGCCTAGGGAACAATCTGCGGAAAAGGGGGCATGGTAGAATGTACGGGCTGTGATTGGGGTGAACTACAAAACTACAGAAACAGACTGAACTCTTATTTGATCAACATGGTAGTACATATAAGGTCTCTCAGCTGGACAATGGGGGCCTTGGGCTTTATAAGTTTGGGCATAGCTGCTTGCAAATTGGTTTTACATGAAGGATGCTTGTACTCATTACTTATTACCTATTATTAAAAAATAAATAAAATAAATTAAAAAAATTAAGAAAGAAATTCAATCTTCACCAGAAAAAAAAAATGTGACAGTAATTGAGAAATCTGCTTGCTAGTGTGTGTGTGTGTGTGTGTGTGTGTGTGTGTATGTGTTTGTGTGGGATATTTTAGACCTAGAATCAAGGTTAAGATCCTGGCTTCAATTTCCCAAATTGTTGCAGGACAAGTTGTTTCAATAAAAATAATTAAAAAACAAAGAAAGCAAAAGAAAGTGTGTTGCCTGGCTCAAGAGCACAGTTCCATGAGCTATCAGAAGTAACAGGTGGCTTTCAGAGATTGGGTCCATTCTTGGCCTTATATCCTGAGTCATGCTGAATTTTTTATTTAAGTATTACTATAATGAATGTCTGAAATGCTGCAGTAGGGGACCAGAGAGATTAGGAAGACTGGCTGCTCTTGCAGAGACCCCTGTTCAATTAGCTGCATGCACATGGTGGCTAACAAATATGTAACTCCAGTTGCAGGGGATCCAATGCTCTCTTGTGACTTCTGTGGGTATTGCACCACACAGGTGCACTTATATTCATGCAGGCAATACATACAAACACATAAAATAAAAATAATGAATAAAATTAAAGAGCAAAGAAATGCTTCAGTAAAGTAGTCTGGGTTTCCATCTATGGTCTTTCAGAAACTAGAGTGCATTGCTCCAGAGTCTTTGCAATTTTGTTGTTTCCATTGAGAAGACAGCTGATTTACTAATTGGTTTTCCTTTATTTGTGATTTGCGTTTTTTTTTTTCTCTTATAGGTTTTTATACTCTATGTTCTGTGTATTGTGTTTAACATTAACATCATGAGACTTTTTTTTTTCTTTTGTTCCTGTCCTTTTGGTAGTTTTTCCACTACTTGTATCTATATGGGTACATACTACCTTAATTTGGGAAAGTTTTGTTTTATTCATCTTATTTGAGTCATCTTGTCTATTTCCTTGATCTGGGATTCTCCTTATAAAGCCACAATTCTTCAATTCCATCCTCTTTACTGTATTCCATATTGTGTTTTTTTTTTCAATTTTTTTGATTGAGTGGTCTAATTCTCTACTCTATTCCCAAGTCCTAATATTCTGTGCTTTACTTGATTGATTCTAATAATTATTTTCCTGGATTCTCCAATTGTATTATTTAGATTTTCAATTAAAAATATCCATCTCACCTTGAGTTTTTACAGTATTTCTATCCCCTTACTGAATTTAGTTTTCAAATCTTGAACTGTCTTGATCATTTAATTCAGCTGTATATTTGTGCTTCTGTGGATTTCATTCATTCAGCACTTTATTTCTACCCTCTATAAGTTCATTGAGGGGTTTGTGTCTTCTTTTTTTTTAACTTTATTTACTTTTGTATGTGTATGAATGTACTGTCTGCATGCAGGTCTGTGCACCCGTGTCGTGCAATGCCAAGGAGGTAAGAAGAGGCTGCTGGATTCCCCTGGAACTGGAGTTAAAGACGGTTTTCAGCTGCCATGTGGGTGCTGGGGATCGAACCAGGGTCCTCTACATGAGCGGTCCGTGCTCTCAACCGCTAGGCCATCTCTCTAGCCCCGGGTTTGTGTCTTCTTAAAGACACTAGGATATGTTTATGATGTTTATGTTTCGGCCCTTAAAAACTGTTCCCTGGGATTCAGCTAGGTAGATCTCATTGTGGAATATTCCTATAGAGCAAGTGGGGTTTGAAGGGCACATATTGTCTTGGTCTTTCGCAGTAATTATATTCGTTATGTAACTAAGACTTGTGGATTCACGTTGTTAATTGTTTCTCAAATGACACTGTAGCCTGCATCTGTTAAATGAAACCTTAGTAGATTTCAGATAAGATATGAACATCAGTCTTTAAGACAGCTTTGTTGATTTTTCTTTGAAGGCATGGGAAAATTCAAGTTCACTGGTAACTGAGAAAGCATGAAAACCTACCTCTTCGCTTGTTTTACCTGAGCTGATTGATGAACAGACTCTACCATAACTGTTAGGAATGGAAGGGGGAAAACAGATTTTATGGAGGGCCTGGAAATGGGAAACATAACTACTGTGAGGGTTCAAATGCAGTCTGATCTGAAATGCAACTGAACGTGCTGAAACTATAAGGGAGTACAGTGATAATTGGTTTAATAGAAAGATTTGAGAAAATGATGCAAGACAGAACTTAACATGGCAGAAAGCATGAACTCTGGTGAGGGGGTATGAATGGGAAAACAGGTCTAAGGATTAAGGAATGTTGTATGAAATGTACAAAAACTCAATAAAAATTAAGGTGGGAAAAAGTTTTGGAATGGATTTTATAACAGAAAAAATTAGCTAATATATACATTTGTAATAAACAAATATAAAATGGACTATGCATCTCCAATAAGAAAAAAATAACACTAGAATGGATCTGAAAGGAAATATTACTCTCTAAATAATGTTTACAGTGTAATATTCACAATGTGCAGATACTTAATTTTTGAGGATTCTGAAAATTTTTCTGTTTAGTTTGTAAGGTTTCATAATGTGATATTTACATTAGGAAATATTTATGAATAACTGTCACAAACTTGGGTTATGAAATATTTGAATAAGCAATATGCATCGATCAGTTTGTTGATGGCTTGTATGAAAGAGAAAACATGGATCATATTTATACTTATGGAAATTTGTAAAATATTTATTCAGATATTGAAATTACTGTTTTCTTTGTACTAAGATAATTTTCTACAACTATATAGTTTTTATGAAAACATCTTATATCATGTTAAAACATAAATAAAATCAATTGAAAATCATAAAATATTCATAACTTATGTACAATATTATAATCAAATAGGGTCATTTTCTCTGTAATCAGATATTTATACAAATGTAAATTTTACTTTATTCTTTTTTAAAGTAAAGCAAATTAATAAGATTCATTTTGAAGACATTGAAAATTATAGTATTCTTTCATTGACAATATAAAGCCATTTCTAAATTAATTATCAAGCAGTAAAATGACTCATGCTTTGTTCAAACCTTCTGCTTAAGTTGTACTCTGAAATAATGATATAAGACATTCAGATAGAGCAATTAAATTTCTTTCATATCTGTTCGAGAAGAAGAAAGACATGTAGAGAATCAATAATTTGTGTAAATGTAAGTTTCTGGATTTTTTGGTGGTTAGAGAAACTTGCATTAGGTAACTATGTTCACATGATTCTATAATTACACATCCAACTCTGAAATGGTAACAGAGTGATGAAAAGACAAAACCTGAAATTACACAATTAATTATAAACCATTTCTCCTAAGGCTATATATTATACCTAGGAGAGCCTGAGCTTAAAGGTTATCCTATTAATTCTCTGTTCAAATGGTACGTTTATTACCGATTAAATATCACTCACTCTGTGATTATTTTTACCCTTGACTTAGAAATTGTGAACCTGAGACACTAAAACATGTTAGTAGCTCTAAATCAAATGATATATAAAAACTCTCAACTAATTGGAATTTATAATTTGGCATTCAAATACATGCAAAACACAAGTAGTCCATAGCTTCTGGGAAATATTAGTTAAGGAAATTTGTGCTGAAAACAGTAAGGTTCCAAAGTTTCAGGTCTTCCAATAAATTTCTGTGTAATATCATTAGGTTAAGAATAAGTGAGTCACTTCTTCAATAAGGAAAAGTACTACTGAATTATCTGCATGATAAGTCAGTCAGTGTTGCTTACCTCAGACACACTGCTTTCCAAAATTCTTGGGTGTTACATACTAGCATTCGGTGATTTGCACGTCTAATGGTTCTGTGTACTGTCTAATAATAGGCCCTTTATGTGTTCAACAATAGGTACAGAATTTGTAAACTAACGGATCATTTAAACATTTTGAATACATAAAATTGAACAGTAGCCAGGAGTGGTGGATTTCTGTGAGATGAAGGGCAGCCTGATCTACATAGAGAGTTTGAAACCAGCTGGGGCTACAGGAAGTTTCTGTCTCAAGAAAAAAACGTGAAAACTATGCACACCTTCTCTAAAGAGATTTTTTTTTTTTCGCCCAGCACCTATCATTTGCCACTGGACCCCCAGAAGGGGCTCACTGACTGTCAGCCTTCACTATCCATGCTGGATTTCTGTATGGCTTGGCTTTGCACAGATTTTGTGTATGTTCTTACAAATAATGTGGATTCATATGTGCAACTTCTATGTAGTGTGCCGGCAACAGTTTCCTTTTATTCATTTATCACTTCTGGCTTGCATAATCATTCCACCCCTTCTTCTGTAATAATCCCCTAGTGTTGGGAGAAGAGTATGATATGTTTGTCTCATTTATAGTCTTTTATTTACTGCACTGTTTATCAGTTGTGTGGCTCTGTGTTATTTCCCCATCTGTTGAAAGGACCTCGTCTGGTGAAAGTTGAGAGAGGAATTAATCTATGCTTATAACAGTACACTTTTAGGAACAGAGTCAGTTCCATATAGTGCATCTGTAGCAGAATAATAATAGTGTGTTATCTTGCTGTCTCTTGTGGTCTGTGACCTATCTAGCCACAACTTCCTGGGCCTCATAATAGTCTTGTGTATGGACTTCTTGTGACACAGGTCTGAAATCCCATCAGAAGGTAGTTGATTAATTCCATAATGTTAGTGTTAGGTTATAAAAAGCATGAGCAATAAAAAGCTCATGAGGCTTAGGTCACTCCAGGAACATGCTTTATTTCCATGTGGGACTGCCAGTATGAGCCTCCTGCAGACACAATGGTGGGACCTGACAGCATGGCAGAGGGCAGAGGCAGAACAGAGAGAGGTGGGCAGAGACATAGAGAGAGGCAGACAGAGACAGAGAGGGACAGAGAGAGAGCAATGGCAGCGGCGTCCACCCATTTATACCCATGGGGCGGGGGCCTCAGGTACAGAGGAAAGGGTCAGAAGATTGATAGCTTTTGGAGGAAGTGGGCAGGTGTATAACCCTTGGGATTCTGGGAAGCCTGGACCTAACAGTTAGTACCACTATTGAACTATTGAGCATACTTCATAAAGCCAGTTGTTATTTTAGTCCATAAAGTTTGCAGAAGAAATGTTTATGATGATATTTCTTTACCATTAACATAGATAGCAACTTCTAGAACTATGAAAACTGGCCAATAGGAATGACATTTTGAGGCCAGGTGTGGTGGAGCATGCTTGTAATCCGAGCACTTGGGAGGCAGAGGCAGGCAGATCTCCATGAGTTCAAGGTCAGCCTGGTCTACATAGTGATTTCCAGGACAGCTGGGGTTACAGGGAGACCCTGTCTCACAAAGACCAAAAATTTTTTAAAAATTAAAAAAAAAAGAAGATACTTTGATGTAAATATCAGCTTGATTTCTCCTTGTTTGTTCTCAGGCTCACGTATGTAGTGTCTTTAGTAATAATGTTTTACTACCAAGTTCCTGTCAATAGCCAGGGGCAGCTAAAATAATTATTTTTTGAGTTTTATGGGAACTCCTGATTAATAACTCCAAAAAATGGACCCCATTCCTGAAATTTAGGTTTTTCATTTGGTAGCCTCTAATGTCACTATAGCCCTGTAATAGTATAATCTAAACTTTTTTGAATTGTGTATGTATACAATGACAGCAGCTTCTACAGTAGGTTTCCATATGACTATTTCAAATGGCCTTTAGTGTTAGTCATCCTTATTCTTACTCCCAGTTCTGGCTTACCCTCCCATTCCTCACCACATTAAACTAGTCTTATCTCATTATACCTCTTTCTCCTTTTGTATTACTTAATTTCATCTCTTGTGCCAGAAACCAGTCCCCATCGCTGTATATTTATGTCTCTAAGGATATTCAAACACACCTATCTAAAAATTCAAAGATATCATTGACTTATGAGGATAAACATTTGACATTTGTCTTTCTGAGTCCGAGTCACCTCACTTAAGGCGATGTCAGTTTCATTCATATTACTGTCTTAGAGGATGCTTTTGGGATAATAATGTCCCTATAAGTGTATGGCATTACTAAGACAACATTATAATTATCTGAACAAATAAAAGCCCAGCTTTTAAATTTAGTGTTGTTTTTTTTTTTTTTTTTTTTTTTTTTTTTTTTTTGGTCTTTTCGAGACAGGGTCTCCCTGTAGCCCCAGCTGTCCTGGAACTCGCTCTGTAGACCAGGCTGGTCTTGAACTCACAAAGATAGTTTTTAAGACTATGTCACAACCCAGAGGACAAACCTTCCTCTAGATTATGTTCTGGAATTTTATGAAATGTGCAAAAACTCAATAAAAAGTTAAAAATGAGGGCAAAAAGATATCAAACCCCAAAAGTGTGGCCCTGTCTCAGTAGTTCTGGTGACTAGTCTTATCCTGTCAAGTTTTTGCAATTTCTGGAAATGGGTTAATGGAACTGTCTTGCTGGAACTCTTCTGGAACTGTGTTCCAAGTTCTACTCATCCCATAATTTTATTCAACTGGGGAAGTAAAAGTGTGGATCTAACCTAATATAAAGAGATCACCTGGCATTTTCATAGCTAGTTCTAAAATATCCCATTTGCCAAAGGTCAAATGTCAACTTCTTCTGTGTTCAAAGGAGTTGGAACAATGCCTTTCAGTGCTTTGATGTATTTATTCTCAAGCATGCCCTCATTCATTTGATCATGCATTCATTCATTTGCTAATTTATTATCCTTTTGGGTAGAGCAACATATTGAAATTGTCTTGGAAACAAGATCAGGTGTCCAGTTCACAAGCCACAAGGGCACATGGTTTTGTTGGCTCATTTGTCCACATTATGCCAGTTATAAAAGCTCTCCACATATTGGTCTACAATAAGGTACTTTAGAGTAATAGTAATAATGGTGAAATTTAGATAAATGATTTTATAGTTTTATAGTTTCCAATTTTATAGTAATTTGTAATATATAAGCAATGTTACATGTATTGATTTGTAAACTCCTGTGTGTTTAAAATATAACAGTAACAGGGCTGGAGAGATGGCCTAGCGGTTAAGAGTGCCGACTGCTCTTGCAGAGGACCCAGGTTAGAGCCCCAGCACCCACATGGTGGCTGAGAACCATCTTTAACTCCAATTCCAGGGGAATCTGATGCCCTCTTCTGACCTCTGCAGCATTGCACAACACAGGTGCACAAACCTACATGTAGACAGTACATTCATACACATAAATAAATGAATAAATCAAAAAAGATATTTAAAAAAATAAAATATAACAGTAACAAAAATTTAAAAAGTATGTATTTAGAATATATTATCCACTAACCATTCAATGAATTTGAAGCTCGTCATGGGTTGGTTTGTATTATAACATCGAATACTGTTTTACACTAATCCATTAGAAAAATGAAATGATGGCTGGGAGTGGTGGTGCACACCTTTAATCCCAGCAGGAGGATCTCTGTTAGTTCAAGGCTGGCTTAGTTTACTTAGTAAGTTCCAGGCCAGCTGGAGCTACAGGGAGACCCTGTCTCAAAATGACCACAAAAAACAAAGAAAGAAAAATCAATTTGAAATTTATTTAGTGAACATAGTGGAACAAGAAGACATTATATTAAGGGACATAAAGTCAGATACAGATTTTAGGCAGAAAGACAAATATCATCTTTTCATTTATTTGTAGAAGCTTAAAAGTTGATCCCAAGGCAGTGAATATGATAGACAGAGCTTCCCAAAACCTGGGAAGTGTTATGTGGGAGGACAGAGAGGGAATAGCTAGTGGTGACAGAGGTACAGTTGAAAAAAAGGAATANAAAAAAAGAAAAAAGTAAATATCTTTTGAAATTATATTTCATAATGGAACTATAAAATGATAACATTAATTTTACTAAAAATTATGATAAGGAAATATATCTACAATATTCATTTATTTTCATGACATTAAATATGAAATTTGACTTTGACAAAAAAGAATAAAATTTTTGCCAGGAAAAGACATAAACTAGAGTAAGATGTGATAAAATGAGTTAACACATTTTAATATAAGCAAGGATTTCTTACAATTTAGGAATAAGTAGAAATATTGATGAAATTAATGTTCTGCATTTGATAAGGTCTCATTTCTAAATGTTTTTTTATAATGTACTGTGGTAAATAAACTTGTAAATCACTTTCCTTTATCTTTTAGCCAAAACAATCCTCAAGATCAGCTATAAAATTGTGCTTTATTTGATGAGAATCAAGTATGACTCATTATAATAATATAGTTTAGATTAACACTTATAATAATCTCCTATTAATGACATGCAATTACAGTAAATTAAATTACTGCAGATGTATTAAACATCTGCATTAAAAAGAAATCTGAAGATAGAAATTTTGTTTCATGTCCCTACATCGTGTATGATCGATTTGTTTATGGATCATTTCTTACAGTTATTAATACAATTAAGCAAATTTACACAGAAATTAATACTATTTTAATAATGCATAACATCTTGGGCAATTATTGATTTTTCTTCTCTCTTTCTCTTCCTAAATGTAAATTGAACTGCTTAATCCACACTCCAGTAAATACTGCATTACATCACTTGGATGAGAAAACAAGGCCTACACCATCTTAAATCCTCTAACAGGACATACTCAATCTTTAAAACTTTATTTTGGAAAAAAATAGAGTTTTCCCTCTAGGAACTATCAACTAAGATAGTGTTCTTTTGTGATAAAGAGTTTCATAATTTTAGGACCTAACTATAAAGTTCTATTTTATATATGTAAATACTTTATTGAAATTTGGGGATTTAAAAGACACAGAATTTTATTTCAAATAATAGCCTACGGTAGTTCACTATTTTTACTTAGGGATAATGTTCATTATGAAGTAATTGTAAGAATTGAATAACACTCCCTAAATTTACATCAACTTTTATATCAATGAAGAACCAATTCCATGAGGAAAATTGTTATTATCAATTTAAATAGTAGTTGAGTGAATAGCGAAGGTGGGGCAAACCAAATATTTAAACTGAAAACATGGGATTTTAAAAACGGAAACAAAAAGGATAGCTTCCAATGAAAAATAAAGAAAAATAAAATGACAATATTTAAAGTTAAATGGTGTATATTATTAACATTATAAATCATATATAACACAAACAAGGCAAAATATAAAAGAAGGAAAATTAAATAAGCATGAGAGATTTGATAATGTTGGCCAAAATATATTTTATGACAATATCATCATTGGACACAAAGTAGGTAAATACTTGATGATGAATGGCTCAGTTTGCCTAGAAGCTATATGTGTTTAAAGCATGTTACGCATATCCCGAGTTTGTTACTGAACCCATTCATGTTCTTTGCTGTTTGGAACACTTTATTCCATTTTCCTAGAACCCAGTGAGAAACTCACAGAACTCTCCTTCAAATCCCACTCTCTGTGCATCCTGGTTCACTTGGTTCCTGTGACTCTGATTTCAGGTAAACACTGCCATAGTCCTTTCCTATTGTACTCCTGGACCCTTTCTTCCACCCAGATAGGAATTACCAGAGCCCATCCTACCAACAACCCACCTATCCACCATACTTTCCATGCAGCACAAGGAGTCTTATGACTTTGACCCCAAGTAGATACTTCATTCAGTCTGCCAACCCATACACATTAACAGGGGATAAATGTCTCATTCTTTACTTGGCCTCATTCTCACAGTAACACCTTCCTTTGTCACCCAAGAATTTCCTGTAGAATGCGATATGATTTTCAATGACTTCTGTAGAACAGAGGTGAGAATCTCCTAAATCTACATAAGGCTTGAATCTGAGCTGAGGTTCACAGATTTTTAGATATGCTATGAACAGGTATGACACCTGCACTTCTGCAAATTGAGTTGACCCAAAACTGGACCCCAAGTACCAGTTCAGCTGGGCCACAAACTGACAAGTTAAGAGCAACAGCAAAAATCTAAAAACCCTGCCAAAAAAGGTGAAACCAGATACTCATACCCAGAAATACAAGAAATGAATCAACTTTTAGTATGTACAGTTCATCAGAAAAACATCAACAATATGAATAACAAAGACACCATATTTCCTCCTGAAATTATCTCCTCTAACTATCCCCTGATAAAATCAACTTACATAATGCACAAACAATATTTTCAAAACAGCAATTATGAAAATGTTCAAGCAACTGAAATGGGACATTCATGTATTCTGGAATGAAGACCACCACAGAAACACACATTTCAATCAAACAAAGAAAACAATCCAATATATGAAAATATTGGAGTCAGATGTGCTATCATTGCTACATGTTTTGGAATTAACATATAGTTTATTTTCAGATGTTAGTCATCATAATTTTGGTATATGTATGAAGTACACATAGGCATATTTTGGAGCAATACAAATTGGAGGGAACAACAACAACACAAGGATTGTGTCAAAGAACTGACTGAAACAGTAAACTTCTGACCCAAACAACAAACCTCTGCATATAAAAACTTTAAAAAGAGTGAGAAAAAAGATGTAAATGTGTATGGCAAGACTGCATGAATTTGGGTGGGCTGGGGTGCATGGAAAGGGGAATGAGTTTAAACTAGATTGAGAAATGTTGTATGAAATGCACAAAACGTCAAATAAAATATTTTTTAAAAAGTCAAACTGAAACTAATCCCCTCAGAGAGATTCAATAGTTCTCATCGTCAACAATGCAGAAGTGCTTGGCTTTTTCAGTTAGGATATCTGATTGCCATTCATTGCTGAGTTTTTGTCTGATTGCCTTAGCATAGGTCTTGTGCATGCCCTCAGCTTTGCTGCAAGTTCATATGATCAAGTTTCCAGTACCATGAAAGCCTCTGCTTCCTTATGTTTATACAGCAAACGTGGCTCTTATGATCTTTCTCCCCTTTGTTTCCAGAATGGTTCCTGAGCTGAGGTTGGATGAGGTTTAATATATGAGTCCTATTCAGTGATACAAATTCTGCCATTTCTTATTCTCTAAAACTTAGTTGTGGCTTTCTATGTGTATCATACTCTGTTATATAAGGAAGCTTTGATGGCCAGAGTTGAGAATGTATTAGTATTTTCTTTACCCCTTGTTCAGCTATGTTCCATGAGCCTTATGTGTGGAAGTTCCACAGTAAATGTGTCACTTAGGTCAAGACATTTCTCAGACATTTGTTCTGTGTGTGTGACTCTCTAATAACCTCCATTTTTTGAAAATGAAACTTCTTTTGCTAGTGGTGTATGGTACATTTGTCTGTAAATATAAGTATCCATATTTAGCCTATGGTAAGAAATTATATTTTTATAGAGATATGATAGACCATATTCTCTAATATATATGACATCTCTCACTATATATATATTATTAGTATATATATATATATATATATATTTGCAGTGCCACAGCCCACCATAGAATGGGGGAAATGGGCAGCAAGACCCGACTGTAACCAAGGATCTATGTAAATGATTACTGTGGGGTGAGGGAGAGTATATCTTGTTTAAGGGAATGAATTTAGACAGGCCGACTATACTATATTGGATGAATGTGCAGTGAAAGAGATTTAAATAGGAACACTTGACCAAATAGGACGTAAGATATATGACAGAATACCCAAAAATGGGGAAGGAGACTAGGGGCAGGAGGAAGCTTAAATTTCATTAAGATGTATTATGTAAAATGTACAAAAACTCAAAATATTAAAAATGAGGGAAACAGGCTATATAACTTCACAAGCATGGTCCTGTCTAAGTAGGGTTGGTGATTAGTCTTATCCACTCAGGTTTTGGCAACTTCTAGATGTTCATAGTTCTAACCCAAGTAGACTTTGAGAAACTAAAGATAAACCCATGAGTATGTAACACAGTGAGGAGACAAGGTTTATTTTCAGATGATCAAGGAAATATGCTACATATAAAATAAAATTCCATAAAGAAGATCTAAACCATTATTATGGTTTTAAATAAGCTCCATAAAATGAGTTAAATCTACTGCTATATTTATAACTTTACCTCCAGTTACTTTATATCATTTAAAATCGTGGCTAAATGAGACTGTTCACTAACATATATATCTATCTATATCTATATCTATATCTATATCTATATCTATATCTATATCTATATCTATATCTATATCTATATCTATATCTATATCTAGCTATCTAGCTATCTAGCTAGATATATATAATTTTCTTGGCATAAAAATTTGTGTAAAGTCATAATGTGCAACACATTTTGAATTATATACTCATCATGGATTGACTATATCAAGCAAATTATCCTATGCAGTATTCATGTAGTTATCATTTTGTGGTTATAAATCTTAACAACCATCCTTTGGCATTTTTTCAAGATTAACATGCACTGTATTCAACTATAATCAGGAGGACAATGTCAAGTCATGAAAATTTTTACTGGTATGTGGAATCTTAGATAGTTTATCTTTTCTAAGAATTTTCATCATCTCTCAAATTTATTTGAATATTGTACTAACATTGATGAATTTTCTCCAATTAGCTATGTAGATAGGAAAGAGTAATAATACAAAAAACTTAAAAAACAAGCATTTAATTCACTGAGTGCAAATTGAAATTCAGACATATTACATATTAACCAAATTTTATGATTCAAAGTCTGGGCGAATATCCCAAATGAAGACTGAATAAATATATAACTTTAGAAATCTTAAATATAATAGTTGACATAAGATTATCATAATGAAATTCAGTCTTAAAACTAACTATGGGAAAAGATTTGTGTGTTCCAACAGGACAAAATATCACCAACTTAACGGCTGAGAAAGAAAAGATACAGCTTTTCATTGAGTAGGATGTACCAGAAAATGCCAACTGAAAGGTTGACCCGTCTGAACATCGAAAGGAAGAAAAGCCTCAGATTGCCATAAACATCAAACCCCACTGTGGCCCCTACATGTAACAACCATTTATAATGAGTCCTAATGAAACTTACCTTCTAGGTGCCACAAAGGTTTTGATATGAGAGACTTTCTTACCATCCCCCCAGAACAAGGAGAAATATGACAATGATGAGGTCGCTCTCCAACTGTAAATTGGAGACAACTATTATAGCGGTAATCTCTTATAAAACTGGTAAAACTGCCTTCTTTAATTGACTGATAGACATAAGAACTGTGAAAAGGATTATTCTCTGTTCAGAACCAAATATAATACTAAAGTCCTTTAGCTATGCACTTAAGCAAAATATATCAATACAGGAGCTCTGACATCAGTAATGGATTATTCTACCAGGGAGATGTTGGCCAGGGGATCTAAGGCCCCACAAAAGGTAAAGGCTCCTTGCCTCTAAACTAGGATACCTGCAAGAAGAGAGGCAATAAGGCCCTGCTGCTGAAGACCTGACGTTAACATGGGAAAGATGTATTGAGACCACACATGCAAGTGTACAGATGGCCTCTGGAACACCAGAGAGTGTTACCAAAGGCCACTAAACCAATAAAGCAAATACGGGTCTCCTTGAGTCAAGCAAGACTCCACCGTCAGCACCAGCTACACCTCACCTGCCTGGAAATACTGTGCAGCAGAGGCGGCCATTATGCTTGTATATCCCAAATCTAATTGGCTATTGGCTCTCTCCTTGGAGGAATAACCCATGGCTGATGCCACAAAAATTACATCCTCTATAGGTTAGGAGATCTCATAAGCCACAGTAAGACCCTGTCATATTTAACAGGAAAAAATGTAATTCATGGATCAACATATCATCTAAACATATGTGTCTATACCAAAGTAACCTACCATAACTATTAATGCTTTTAAATACCTATATATCTAATTGCTTGTGCTTCATTAGTAGGATCGAAAGGTTATTACTGGACAAACTGTCAGCCCATGAAAGGAAACAGCCAGAATTGACCAGAGTCCAAGACAACAGCTCCAGAGAGAGTGGACTGTTCTGCTTCTCATCCACCTGTGCCCCTTTTTTAAGCCCAGGGAATAATCCTGCAGAAGAGGGGGGTGCTGGTAGAATGTAAGGCTGCAGATTGGGGTGAATGATGAAACTAGAGCAATGTATGTCTGGACCCTCATTTGATAACCTGATTGAACATACAACCCTCACCCCACGCTGGAAGGTGGGGCTGTGGGGGTTTGGGCACAACAGCCTGCAAATTGGTTTTACATGAAGGATGCTTGTACTCATGGATTATCACTTATAGCTAAAAAATGGAAAAAAAAAGCTGAGAGAAATATGCAGGACAGTTATGGCAGAATGCATGATCTCGGTTGGGGTGGGGGTGGGGGGGAAGGGAAAGGGAAATATGCCTGAACTGAACTGGAAAATGATGTATGAAATGCACAAAGCATCAATAAAAAAATGTTAAATAAAAAAAAAGAAATTTCTACTAAGACCCAATGCATTAAAAATATATTCTATTTATAAACTATACATAGAAATCTGAATTTTTTTAAATTTATTTTTGATGTTTTATGTATTTCATACATCATTTTTCATTTCTGTTCAGGCATATTTCCCTATCCCTTCCTCCCACCCCACTCCATCCTATCCCAGATCATGCATTCTGCCATAACTGTCCTGCATCTTTCTTTCAGTCTTTTTTTATGCTTATGAATTCACATTTTCCTCTGTTAATTTCATATTACTCTAAAATATCGATACATACTCTCCACCCATATACAGGAATTACTGAGTCTGAAAATAATTGGTGGGTGGATTCTAGAGCCCATTGAGAGATTCACATTATAACAACCTATTTGCTTTCAGATAAACAGAATATAATCATACTGTCATTCAGCTCGCCTTTCATCAGGGGGATTTGGTGTTAGCATCCACAAATGAGGGAAACCATTCTCCGTTTGTCCATTCTCTGTTTGTCTTTCTGGGACTTTGTCACCTCACTCAGCATAATGGTTTCGAGCTTCATCCATCTACTTGCAAAGTTCATAATGCCATCCTTCTTTATCTCTGAATAGTACTCCATTATGTAGATGTACCACATTTTGTCATCCACTCGTCTGTTGAGGGGCATACAAGTTGATTCCAGCTCTTCACTATTGTGAAGGGAGCTGCAATATACATGGATGTACATATATCTTTGGGGTAGGATGAGTCTTTGGGGTATATACGTAGGAGTGGTATGACTGGGTCAGGTGGTAAGCTCATTCCGTCTTTTAAGGGTTCTCCACACTGCTTTCCATATTGGTTGTACAAGTTTACATTCCCACCAGCAGTGGATGAGTGTTCCCATTTCCCCACAACCCCTCCAGCATCTGTTGTCTTTTGTTTTCCTGATCTTATCTAGCAATACTGGAGTGAGATGATATCTGAGAGTGGTTTTAATTTGCATTTCCTTAATTATTCATTATGATGAACACTTTTTAAGATGTTTCTCAGCCATCTTTAATTCCTCACTGGTGAAGACTCTGTTCAGCTCTTTACTCCATCTTTTGAGTAGGTCATTTGTCTTCTTACTTCTTTGTTTTTTGAGTAGATTATATATTCTTGACATTAATGCTCTGACAGATGTGTCGCTGGTAAAGATTTCTTCCCGCTCTGTGGGTTTTCTCTTCCCCTCCTTGATTGTTTCTTTCTCTGTACAGACGCTTTGGAGTTTGATGAGGTCCCACTTCTCAACTGTTGAACTTAATTCCCGTGCAGCTTCTGTCTGATTTAAAAAGTCTCCTCCTACACCTGTGTCTTGTAGCTTGTTGCCAATGTTTTCTTTTATCACCTTCAGGGTTTCAGGCTTCAATTTGAGATCTTCACCCACTTGGAGTTTATTTTCGTACAGGGTGAGAGGTATGGGTTTAATTTTGTTCTTCTACAGATGTTGATCCAATTTTGCCAGCACCATTTGCTGAAGATGCTATGCTTCCTCCACTGAGGGTTTTTTGACCTTCTGTCAAATATGAGGTGGCTGAAATTGTATGAGCTCAAATTTGGATCTTCAATTTTGTTCCATTGGTAAACTGGTCTGTTTTTGTGCCAATACCAGGCTGTCTTTATGACTATGGCCATGTAATATAGTTTGAAGTTTGTTAGGGCAACTGCCCTTGTATTGCATTTTTCACTCAGGGTTGCTCTAGCTATTTGGGGTTTTTTGTATTTCCATATGAATTTAACGATTTTTTTTTCAAGTCTGTAAAGAAGCTCATAGGGATTTTGATTGGGATTGCATTGAATCTGTATATCAGTTTGGGGAAAATGGAGATTTTTTTTTTAATTTTTTTTTAAATTTTTTTTATTAATTTTATTTATTTCTGTATGTGTATGAATGTACTGTCTGCATGCAAGTTTGTGCACCCGTGTCGTGCAATGCCGCGGAGGTCAGAAGACGGTCTCGGATTCCCCTGGAACTGGAGTTCTCCTGGAATTGGAGTTTCAGACGGTTCTCGGCCGCCATGTGGGTGCTGGGGATCGAACCCGGGTCCTCTGTAAGAGCGGTCGGCGCTCTTAACCGCTAGGCCATCTCTCCAGCCCCGAAAATGGACATTTTTACTATATTAATTTTCCCAATCGATGAGCTTGGAAGGTCATTCCATCTTTTAATGTCATTTTCAATCTCCTTCTTCAGGGGTTTAAATTTTTTGGTGTAGAGATCTTTGGTATCTTTGGTTAGGTTTGTTCCCTGGTATCTTATTATTTTTGAGGCTATTGTGAGTGGGAAGGTCTTCTTGTATTCCTTCTCCACATGTTTATTGTTGGTGTAAAGAAGGGCTACTGGCTGGGCATGATGGTGCACCCCTTTAATCCTAGCACTTGGGAGGCAGAGGCTGGTGGATCTTTCTAAGGTAAGGCCACCCTGGTCTACAGCATGAGTTCTAGGACAGCTGGGGCTACAGGGAGATCCTGTCTCTAGAACACCAAAATAAATAAATAAATAAATAAATAAATAAATAAATAAATAAAAAGATGACTGATTTTTCTAGGTTGATTTTGTAGCCCAACACTTGACTAAAACTCTTAATCATTTCTAGACGTTTTGGTGGAGATTTTAGTATCCCTTAGGTAAACTATCATATCATCTGCAAAAAGGGATAGCTTAACTTCTTCTTTTCTGATTAATACTCCTTAATTTCCTTCTCTTGTCTTATTGTCCTAGCAAGTGTTTCAAGCATTATGTTGATGAGGAATGGTGATAGGGGGCAGCCTTGTTGGGTTCCCGCCTTTAAGGAAAATGGTTCCAATTTTTCTCCTTTTAGGATGATGTTGGCAGTGAGTTTGCTATATATGGCTTTGATCATGTTGAGGAATGTTCCTTTCAGTCCTATTCCCTGTAGGACTTTAAGAATGAAGGGATACTGGATCTTGTCAAAGGCTTTTTCTTCATCAACTGAGGTAATTCTGTGGTTTTTGTCTTTCAGTCCATTTATATGTTTTATGATAATTATTCATTTACATATGTTGCAGCATCCCTGCATCTCTGGTATGAATTCAACTTGATCATGATGGATGATCTTTTTGATGTGGGTCTATACGTGATTTGCAAGTATTTTGATGAGAATTTTTGCATCTGTATTCATTAGTGACTCGGATCTATAGCTGTCTTTTTTGTTTGCAACTTTGCCTGGATTTGGTATTAGAGTGATGCTGGCTTCATACAAGGAGTTTGGGAGAATTTCCTCTGTATGTATCCTTCTAAACAGTTTCAATAGCAATGGTTGTAAGACCTCTTTAAATGTTTTATAAAATTCTTTTTCTATAGAATTTTTTAAATGTATTTTTGTATGTGTATGAATGTACTGTCTGCATGTAGGTCTGTGCACCCATGTCATACAATGTCACGGAGGTCAGAAGAAGGTGTTGGATTTCCCTGTAACTAGAGTTAAAGATGATTCTCAGCCACCATGTGGGTGCCCAGGATCGAACCCAGGTCCTCTACAAGAGTGGTTGGCTCTCTTAACCACTAGGCCATCTCTTCAGCCCCAAAATCTGAATTTTATAAAGCTAAATTGTACAATTTAAACAGTATTGTTAATTGTAAAAAATAATTTCGTTTATTATAATTCATAAGCATAACATTTTCTTGTAGAATAAGCCCAAGCATAGCTTCAAATTACTACTTCTTAGAAAACATGCAGCTGGGGCTCAGGGTGTGGGATGGCAGGCAAGCATGTTGGCCAGGGGCATAGCATCTTGGCAACTGAGGTTCACATCCCTAGCCTGTGTTGCACAGAGGCTACTGGCAACTGTCACAGCAGCTGGGAGGCAGGGTACAGGCCAGCAGGCAGGCATGTCAGTCACGAGCATAGCATCTTGGGATCTAAGGTTCAAATCCTTAACCTGTTTTTCATAGAGGCTGCTGACATGCTAGAGCAGATGGGCACATGGTATGGGCCAGTGGGCAGGTGTGTTGGCTAGGAGCATAGCATCTTGAGAGCTGAGGTTTGATTCACTAGCCTGTGTTGCATAGAGGCTGCTGGTGCATGCCAGAGCACCTGGGGCACAGACAGAATACAGTGCTCAGAACGTGTCATCTGGGTTGTTACCCACCAAGTTCTTGCAGAACAGAAAGGGAAGTGTGAACTATACCTTATGATATATAATGAAAATTGAAAGCCTGAAACCTAGGCAAGTCAACACTCCATAAATAAGGATAATACAATGAAGGTACATGAAGGAATCAAGGGCAGCAATCCTTCAACATGGTGAAGACCATTAGAGATTTGCATCAGATTACAGGCAAATGTCCAACCACAAGGCAAACCACAAGCCAAGAGCACAAAAAAGAACAACATGGGAAAAGCACAGAATAACTCCACATCAAACTCTATGGAACCTATGGAGGACTCCTACATGGGATCTCCCTAGCGGTAGTCCAGGACATAGATCTTAGAAAAACAATCACAGAAATATTCAAATAAATCATAGAACTAAGGGGAGAGAGTGAAAAACTCAGAAAGGACCTAGAGGTAGACAATAACAAACTTCAGAAAGAACTAAAAGGAGAAAATGGCAGAATCTGAAAAGACTTAGAGGGAGAACATGACAAACTCAGGAAGGAAGTGGAAACACAGAAAAGATCCCATTCTGAAATGAAAAAGGAAACCAAGAAGCTGAAAAAGGATCTACAAGAAAAGATTGAGAAGCTCCAAAAGGAAATATAAATTCATTAGTAAACACAGGATGAAATGAAAAATGATATCAAACACTAATTGAATCAAAAGGAAATAATGGGAAAAAGCCTCAGAAGCAGAAAGGAGGAAGCAGAAAAAAGAATATCAGACCTAGAAAATAACACAGTACAACTAAAAAGCTCAAGTAAAGACTATAAAAAATTAAAAATACCCAAGAGTATAAAAACCAGAAAATGTGGGACACTACAAAAAGATCAAACCTCCTCATCATAAGGATAGAGGAAGGAGAAGACTCCCAAGAGAATAGTATTGATCTGATCTTCAACAGAATAATAGATGAAAATTTGCCAAAACTAAAAAAGACAAACCCATACAAATACAAGAAGTGCATAGAACACTACCAAATAGACTAGACCAGAAAACAAACTCCCTTTGCTATATCATAGTTAAAACTCTAGTCATCCAAGCTGGGCGTGGTGGCACATGGCTTTAATCCTGGCACTTGAGAGGCAGAGGCAGGTATACTTCTGTGAATTCAAGGCCAGCCTGATGTACACAGTTAGTTCCAGAACAGCTGGGGCTACAGGGAGACACTGTCTCAAAAAAGACCAAAAATAAATACATAAATAAATAAATAAATAAATAAATAAATAAAATAAACCTCTAGACGTCCAAAACAAAGACAAAATTCTGAAAACCACAAGAGAAAAACAACAAATTACATATATGGGGAAACCTATCAGAATTACAGCTGACTTTTTGCTACAAACTATGAAATCAAGAAGAACATGTACCAAAGCATTCCCAGTGCTAAATGACTATAAATGCCAACCCAGGTTCCTATACCCAGCAAAAATGTTGATTCTAGTTGAAGGAAAGAGAAAAATCTTCCCTGACATAGACAAGATGAAAGAATACATGTCCAGAAAACCAACCCTTCAGAGAATACTTGACACATTTCAAAGGACAGAGGAGAAGAGCTACTACCCCCAGGCACCTTTAAAGAGAAATTAATTATAACAGAAATACAGAAGTAGAAACCTGGATGAAAAATGGAAATGGATAATAAGGTGAAAGGAAGCATCACACACCTCTCAATTATAACCTTAAATATTAATGGAATTAACTCCCCAATCAAAAGGCATAGACTGGGAGAATGGATTAGGAAACAGAATCCATCTGTATGCTGTCAACAAGAAACCCATCTCACCCTCAAGGATAGGAACCAACTTAAAGTGAAAGGATGGAAAAAAAATCCTATGCCAATTGTACCAAAAATTCAGGAGTTGCAATTTTAGTATCAGACACAATAGACTTCAAAGTAGAAGCAATTACAAGAGACAGTGGGCCATTTTATCCTTATCAAAGGCAAAATTAACCACGAAGACTTCATAGTTATGATTATATTTGCACCAAATTATTTTTGTAAATATGACTAATAACCAGGCCCTGAAGGCACAGATTAACCACAGCACACTCATAAAAGTGGACTTCAACACCCCACTTAGGCATTGGACA
Organism: Rhizomys pruinosus; assembly: GCA_009823505.1. NCBI lineage: Eukaryota > Metazoa > Chordata > Mammalia > Rodentia > Spalacidae > Rhizomys > Rhizomys pruinosus. Next base: position 727,909 of record VZQC01003400.1, read on the forward strand.
GATCAACTGGACAAAGAATAAATAGAGAGAAATCTGAACTGAACAATACAATACAGTAAATGTACCTCACAGACATCTTCAAAATATTCCACACAAGCACCAGATAATATACTTTCTACTCAGCACCGCATGGAACATTCTCCAAAACTGACCACATACTTGGACACAGAAAAAAAAACTCAACAAATACAAAAAAATGCAATAATTTCATTCATTCTATCAGACCATACTGCAATAAGGCACAATGTCAACACCAGGATAGGCCCTGCTACCTACAGGTACACATAGATACTAAACAACACACACTCCTGAATAATGAATGGGCCAAGGAGGAAGTAAAGAAAGAAATATAATTCCTGGAAATAACTGACAATGACAATACATTGCAACCAAACCTATGGGACATTTTAAAAACAGTCCTAAGTGAGAAGTTTATAGACATGGGCGCCTATATTAAAAAGACAGGAAGAGCAAAAATAAATGAGCTAACACAGCAGCTAAAAACATGTGAAAGACTAAAACAAATGAACCCTATACACAACAGACAGGAAGAAATAATAAAAAATCAGACCAGAAATCAATGAAATAGAAACAAAGAAAACAATACAAAAATCAACGAATCCAAAAGTTGATTCTTTGAGAGAATAAACAAGATAGACAGACCTCTAGCCTAGTTTACCAAAAAAGATAAAGAACAATTCCAAATCAATAGAATTCATGATGAGACGGGAAACATCACAACAAAGAAAAGATGCAGACAATCATACTGGAATTCTTCAAAAACCTATACTCTACTATATTTGAAAGCCTAACAGAAATGGATGAATATGTGCAATCCAGGGAATCACCAAAGCTAAACCAAGAAGAGACTGACAGCTTAAACAGATCCAAAATATATAAAGAAATTAAAAATTTAATAAGTGAACTCCCAACTTAAAAAAGGCCAGGTCCGTATGGTTTCACAGAATTCTATAAACCATTTAAAGAGGACTTACAACCATTATTACTCAAAATGTTCAGAGGGATACAAGCAGAGGGAATTATCTCAAATTCTTTCTATGAAGCCAGCATCACTCTAATACCAAAACCAGGCGAGGATGCAACAAAAAGGAGAACTACAGACCCATTTCATAAATGAACTCAGATGCAAACATTCTCAACAAAATACTTGCAGATAATATTCAGACCCACATCAAAAAGTTTATCCATCATGATCAAGTTGGATTCATACCAGAGCTTCAGGGATGTTTCAACATAAGAAAATCAGTAAATATTATAAAACACATAAGTTAACTGAAGGAGAAGAGCCAGACAATCATCTAAAGTGAAGCTGGAAAAGTCTTTGACAAAATCCAGCATCCCTTCATGTATGAAGTCCTAGAGGGAATTTGACTGGAAGGATCATTCCTCAACATAATCAAAGCCATAAACAAAAAACCCACAGCTAGCATCATCCTAAGTGGAGAAAAGGTAGAAGGATTCCCCATAAATGAGGAAACCTGGTAAGGCTGACCCTTGTCTACACTTCTCTTCAATATAGTGCTTGAAACATTAGGGCAATAAGGCAAGAAAAGGAAATTTAAGGAATACTAATTGGAAAAAAGATTTCAAACTATCCCTTTTTGCAGATGATATGATTATTTACCTAAGGGATGCTAAAACCTCCACCAGAAAATAAATCTAGAAACAAGAGTTTCGGTAAGTGGTGGGGTACAAAATTAACCTAGAAAAATCAGTAACCTTTCTTTAACCAACAACAAGCAACTGGAGAAGCGAATACATGGAGTCCTTCCCAATCACAATAGCCTCAAAAATAATCAAATAGCTAGGAATAAACCTAACCAAAGACACCAAAGATCTCTACAAGAAAAAAATTGTAAACTCCTGAAGAAGGATATTGAAGAAGGCATCAGAAGATGGAAAGACCACCCATGTTCATGGATTGGAAAAAAATAATATAGTAAAAATGTCAATTCTACCCAACTTAATATCTCGATTCAATGGAATTCCAATTAAAATCCCCAAGACATTCTTCACAGGTTTGGAAAAAATCTTAAATTCATTTGGAACAAGAAAATACCCTGAATATCCAAAGCAACCCTGAGTGAAAAGAGCAATACGGTGGGGATTACTGTATCAGACTTCAAACTATACTATAGGGCTATAGCCATAAAAACAGCCTGAAAAAAAAAAAAAACACCCTGATAGTGGCACAAAACAGACCTATAGACAAATGGAAAAAACTGAAGATCCAATCTTGAGTACATACAATTTCAGCCACCTCATATTTGACAAGGGGGCCAAAAAGACTCAATGAAGGAAAGACACCATCTTCAGCAAGTGGTGTTGGTAAAACTGGATCAACACTTGTAGAAGAATATAATTAAACCCCTAACTCTCACCCTGTACAAAAATCAACTCCAAATGGATCAAAGACCTCAATGTGAAACCCAAAATTTTGAAGATGTTAGAAGAAAAAGTCAGCAGCAACTTACGGACATAGGCATAGGAAAAGACTTTCTAAATCAGACAGCAGTTGCACAGGGAATAAGGTCGACAAATGACAAGTGGGACCTTATTAAACTCAAAAGTTTCTGAATAGCAAAAGAAACAATCAGGGATGTGAAGAGAAAACCCACAGAGTGGGAGGATACTTTCACTGTTGATACATCTGACAGAGCATTAATTTCCAGAATGTATAAACTACTCAAAAAACAAAACAAAACAAAGAATTAAGAAAACAAATGACTCACTCAACATATGGAGTAAAGAACTGAACAGAGACTTCACAACTGAGGAAATACTGATGGCTGAGAACCATCTTCATAACTGGTCAGCACCACTAATGATTAAGGAAATCCAAACTAAAACCACGTTAAGGTACATGTCTGGAAAAACCAACCGTTCAGAAAATATTTAAAGCAATTCAATGAACAGAGGAGCAGAACATCTATCACCAGAAATGTAGACAGAGAAATCAATAAAAGCATAACTGCAGGAGTAGAAACTTAAACCAAAAATGCAAATGGATAATGAGATGAAAGGAATCAACACACATCTCTCAATTGTAACCTTAAATATTAATGGACTAAACTCCCAATCAAAAGGCATGGGCTAGAAGCCTGGATTAGGAAACAGAATCCATCTATATGCTGTATACAAGAAATCAATCTCAGCCTCAAGGATACACCAACATAAAGTGAAATGATGGAAAAAATATTCCAAGCAATGGTATCAAAAAAAAAAAACAAACAAACAAACTAGGAGTTGCTATTTTAGTATCAGAAAAAGTAGATGTATTAGTTTGCTTTTCTGTTGTTATGATAAAACCACCAAGACAAAGAGAACATAAAAAAGGAAGAGTTTATTTGAGCTTATCAAAACAACTCTACAAAATATATGAATACTTGAAGCCCATGGGGGACATTTTTATTCAAACCACCACATTCCACTCCCTGGCCACCATAGGCTCATGACCATATAAAGTGAAAGATGCATTTGTCCAACCTTAAAAGTCTCCAAAGTTTTTACCAGTCTCAATACTATTAAAAAGTAGATAGTCCAAACTCTCTTCTGACACTGAGGCCAATCTCTTAACTGTAATCTTTTGTAAAATTAAAAGACAAATTACATACTCCCAACATACTGTGGAACCTAATACACATTCCCACTCCAAAAGGGAGGAATAGAGGCATAGTGAGGAAATACTGTATCAAAAATAGTCCCAAAACTAGCAGGGCAAAAACCAAGTCCAGTACCTCCATGTGAAATTTCTGGGGCTTTATTTTGAAAGGGCTTAGATGGCTCAGCATGTCCAGCTTTGTGGGCAACATACATATCTTCCTTAGGCTGATACCACTCCCTGTGTGCAGCTCTCCATGGCAAATATCTACAGATCTGACATCTCAAATGACTTCTTGGGGTCTCCACTGCCAACCACGCTTTGCCTTCACTGTTTGTATTCTTTTGGCAGAAGTACTCTTAAAAGCAGTCGCCCCACAGCCTTGACCCCTGCTGTTTCTCACAGACTTGTGAAAGTCTGGACTGTCCTTTGATCTCTCAGGAAAGAACTTTGATAGGGATTTTAGCCTGAGGTTCCCTTGTTTCAATTACCTGCCCCAGGCCCCAATTGTGTGTACATGTCCTGGCTCATAACTTGGTTACTATATAAGCCTTGATTTCCAACAGTAAAATTGAGTCTATTCCATCAGGCCTTCTCTGAGTCCGTGTATATATGCCTGCCCATATGTCTGATTTTATATTTCTATTTCCTTGGGTAAAATCCCTGGAGGCCCCTCCCCTCTCCTTGCTGGAGCTAACCCGAGGAGGGAAGAACAACAAATAGCATGTGGATGTGGACCACACATGTATAAAGGACTACTAAGATGACAATAATCTCTGAACAATGGTGCCCAATGTGGGGCTTCAATTTCCACTAAAGTCAGAGGAAGAGGAAAAAGGTATTTTTCAGGCCTTCTCTCTTCAGCCCTTGTTTTCCCCCATGCAAGGGAAAATCTTGTAGCGATTTGCCATGAACAGAGACAATTACTCCCCGTGATGCAAGATTAGGGTAGTCACTGCCAGCATGCCACATCTCCGTGGAATTCTCTCTGCCCATGAGATTAGTGTTTGAACTGTCTCTTTCCATAACCACTAGCATTTCCCATCTCTCTTTATCAGTCTCTGTCCTCCATATGGCCACCTCAGCACATGACCATGGGATTCTCTCTTCCTGTGAGATTAGTCTTTAAACTGTCTCTTTCCCTAACCACTATCATTTCCTATCTTTCTTTATCATGGGTAACAAGCAGCCATGCCAATCAAAAACCAAGCAGCCGTAACAGCAGCTCAGCCACAGTCTGGGCTAAGAGTGGCACCAGTGGCATGCCCCAGGGCCTTGGAAGAGCTCGAGCGCTGGGCTGCAAGCTGGCAGGGCCCACAGGAGGGATGAGACCTTAGTCTAGACTGAGGCCAGTCGCAGCAGGGAGCTGCAGGGACACTCACTCAGCCATGTGCCACTGCCGCACATGTGGCGCCACCCACTCAGCCTATGCTGTGACACCGCACCCCTCTCATTCTCCACCACTTTCCTTCCTTGTTAATGTAGCCCCAACTTGGAGCTGCAATACTTATAACTAAAATCAATTCTCAGGAAAGAAAAAAGCAGAGATCACCAGTTTCTAGTACAGAGCTACATTTCCCAGAATTCCCTGGGCCTGTGGCAGTTATGACAACTTCCTGTCATAGGTACTTTTCATTTCCTTTTGTTGCAGACCAAAAGACTACATTTCCCAGGGTGCTTCAGGTCTCTTGCTGTACATAGCTATGATGATTCCAGGTTTTCTTATTTCAGGTTTTTCAGAGAATATGCAGAAAAAAATGCACCTTTAAACTTTACTGTGTTCTTTCTTATGATACTTGTTCAGAATTAACGTAATTGTACTGCTCCTTGCGCATCAATTTTTATCTCGAGATAATATTTAATGATGGCCAGTTAAAATCTATAGCATGCTTATATAAGTCTGATGCATGGGTACCAAAAACATCTTTAAACAAGTGGTGCACAACTGATCAATTAATAAGTCCTAGGCATTTCAAAATCAATTAATTAAGGATCCTATACAACTATTTGCCATTTTTTTGGTTTCAGTTAAAAAATATTTTATGTGGTTTTTCTATTTACATAAATTTTTTAAGACTAACTCTAAAACCCAAATCAACTTGTTTTCCTAACTCAGGTTTGCCAATATATTTAAATGGATAATAAATTAATTGATATATAATGGGTAAAAATAAATCTGCACAAAATGTAATTCAAAGTTTTATTAACTGTGTACTGTCATCTCCTGGAGGTAACCCACCAGTGCCCACTGGGATCTGTAAAACCTATTCCACAAAATTTATACCTTAAAGTTATACATCTAAAATTGTAATATTCATAAAGGTTAAAATTACATATGTATAAACCATATTTCCACAGGATCCAGTCTTAAACAGATAACTTAAAAATCACAATGCATGTATAATATTCCTCTAAGTTAATTTTACTGTGGTAAACTAAATTACTTATGTTGTTTAACATTGGTCACACTTAAATTTATGTAAATTACAATTTACTTTTACTTCTAATCCGTACTAAATTTCCAGGTAACAGCCTTGACATTAATATATATCTAAAGTCCCTTTTATCTGTAACATGTACAGATGTTATCTGTAACATCCTCTTTTATCTACAAGATAATTTAGTTTTAAAAGATATTATCTCATATCTTCATCATCAATGGACCTCAAGACAGCGGATCCTGTATGGGTATGTATGTGTACCTAAAGTAAGGTAAAATTAATGTAATGCCCTCCAAAAACCAGCTTAACATCTTCCTTACATTTAGAGACATAAAGTTTCTTGAAAGGATATTCCATTTCTGAAAAACAGTTATTTATATGTATCAAGGCCAGGTACTGTACTGACTGGGATATCACCCAACAATGATTTACATTAGTAAAAAATATTACAGCTATCTTTCATCAAGCTAAAAATCAGGCCCAATAAATCTATCAAAACTAATGAGGGCCTTGGGTAATCTCAATATATTATTTTACTTTTCAAACTTAAAATTAAACGGCAAATCTATGTTATTCTTTAAAAGAATCTTAAAAGCCCTCATCCATTTATCTACTAAAATGATAAACGATGTATTTCCTACCTACAGTAAAATAAAAAAACATGGTATCTCTAAGCACCAGTGCTATGCCGACAACACAACCTAGTATAGTAGATAATGTCTACTTGACTGCCTATATTATTACCATTCATATTTCATCAGTAATCTACAAAAGGGTATCCCTAAGATCAAAGACTCCAGCTAAGCAGGGGCCCATCTGCAGCTTCACAATCCACGCCTCCAAAAAGACTGGAGCCAGAGCTGAGTCACCAGTCTCCTGCTTGGAAAAGGCTGAGACAACCTGGGTGATATGTTCAACAAAATTGGTCTACTTCTTTGTAACTGCTCTGCTCGGATAGCTTGGAAACTGCTGGCTAAAGAAAAAGCCTACAGAAAACAATTGTGACTGAACTTTGTAGGTTTATGTATAGATCTCTCCAGCCTAGTTTAGGACTTTGAGGGTACAAGTAAAAAACACGATCTAAGTTAAAAGGGGGTATCAACTAATATCTGTATGTTCTCTTGTATAAGATAAGAAATGTTACTCTTAGAAGAAATGTCATTTACATACCTGTATGTCTTTGTATCCCTTTATGTGTAGGACAAGCAATGCTATTTTTAGAGTCAATGCCATTTGTATACCTGTATGTCTTTGTATGTCTACATATGCAGGAGGACCAATGTCATTTTTAGGGACCATGGCATTTGCATTCCTGTATGTCTTTGTATGTCTTTATGTGTAGGACAAGCAATGTTATTTGAGAGATGAAGTCACTCAAATGCCTGTATGTTTAATGGGAGAAAGGGTATTACTTTTACTTTACTAAAAAATGTCATTTTTTAGAGCTCCATCACTTAAGGGCAAATTGACATGCTCAGTGAGTCTCTTTGCATCCTTTATGGTTGATTTGCAAGGCACTGGCACAAGTTTCTGTGTTTAAATAATAGGTGTGAATGGACTTAAATGTCACAGAAATTGGCCTATGGCTTATTCCTGCCTCTGTATTCAGAAGAAGATCAAAGAATGCGTGCATGCTTTTATGTTTAAGAGAATATGTTATCTTTCAACAAAAGCTCTGTTACTAGCATCCTAATTTCCCCTAGGCCACCAGTAAAATACTTTTTGATAAATGCAATTCCCACCTCAGGAGGTCTGCTTTCCAGTTTGTCAAAAACAATTTTGGGGTCACAGCTCAATTGTCTTTACCCTAATTTCAAGCCATCCCTAAAGATGCCCTGGTACTCAATAATAACTTTGCTCCATTTTAATTAATATATAAAGGAGGGACTGTAGGGATGGGATTTTGCTTGGCTTGAGGTAGGAAATCTGCAAAATTCTGCCCTGAAACCTGCAAAATTCTGCCCTGGAACCACTTCATGAGGTCGGGGCAGGAAGTCTTTTCCTACCTCGCCTGCTTCTGCAAATTCCAGACCCTGTTGCTATCTTCCTTTGATGTATTGAGCAAAGTGTCACATCTCCAGTTTGCTGTATGCGCAGATGGGAACTCTACTGCCCCAGGTAAAGTCAAGATGCCCACTGTATGCACACAATTTGGGCCAAACTATTCCGGAGTATTTCCCTAACAGATAATGCTAACATTTTGTGACAATTGAGCATTTTTATGAAAGTAAGAATGAGGGGATATTGGTATTCTTTTGGCAGAGGCACTTAAAAGCAGTGACCTGACAGAGTTGACCCCTGCTGTCTCTCACAGACCTGTAAAAGCCTGGACTGTCTTTTGCCACTCAGGAAAGAACTTTGATTCAGATTTTAGCCTGAGGTTCTCTTGTTCCAATTACCTGCCCCAGCCCCCAATTGTGTGTACGTGTCCTGGCCCATGCCAGGGTTAGTATATAAGCCTTGATTTCCAACATTAAAATTGAGTCTATTCCGTCAGTCCTTCTCTCAGTCTGTGTATGTATGTCAGCATGTATGTCTGTCCTTATCTTTCTATTTCCTCAGGTAAAATCCCTGGCAGCCCCTCCCTTCTACTTGTTGGAGCTAACCCAGGGAGGGAAGAACAACAAACAGCATGTGGATGTCAGCCATGCATGTATAAAGGACTACACAGACGATGATAAACTCTGACACTTCACATCTTCACACAATGGACTATCAGGCCCTTCTTTATACAGGGATGACCCTGCTACAATCTGCCTGGTCTTGGAGATTTTCTGAAACCTCAGAAAGAATTCTCTTACATCTTTCTTGCCTCTAAAGCTAGTACCACGTGAATGAATCTGCCAAGCTTGATTGCAAGTTTGGGATGGACCCTGGCCTACTTAACCCACATTCTTAGCTTTTGTCTTCCCTGGGCTTATTGGAACAGAAAACCAATTCCTTATTTTCCTTTCAAAAGTTGGAGGCTTATCTGGGTGTGGTCTTGCCCTGAAGGGACTGTTTCTATTTACTTGTAAATCTACTGGCCTCTCCTTAATCACTTTAATCTTAATCTTTTTTTATTACTTTTAAACATTTAGGCCTCTTTTTTAATCTCTTTAATATCCTTATCAAAGGGATTCTCTCTGTCACATGCCTTGGCTCCAGTATTAATATCCCTAGTGCACTTTTCCAATCCAAACTGTATAGTCTGTATTTCTTTCTGCCCCATTTGCTCTTTGTCACTGTACATATGTATAATATTCACCATTAATAGCTATGCCACCATTTCTACATTAGGCTGTCTTGAAATATCCTCCATCAAAGAAATTAGCCCACTTATTTTCAACTAAGCCTCAGGCAAGCATTTGGGCTGTGGGCAAACCTCAGCCAGACTATTTGACAAAATATCCCAGTTGCTGCTTAAATCTTTGTTTTCCTCTGGAAACACATTTCTCTCGGCAGTGCTTTCTTTTAAGCTTCTACCAGAATTGCTTATTAAGCTTTGCCTACATCAGGCAACAGCTTTTCTTGCCCAAATTTCCAGTGTCTTCCACATTTCTCCAAAAACCCACATGGTCAGTTTCTTCACAGCCACCAACCCACTCTCTGATACCCAAAACAGTATTAGTTTGCTTTTCTGTTGCTGTGATAAAACCACCATGACCAAGGGAACTTATAAAATGAAGAGTTTATTTGAGATTATAATTAACGGTTCTAGGGAATTAGAGTCCACTGTGGTGGAGGGCATGGTGGTGGAAGCTGGAGCAGAAAACCAAGGTTCATATCTTCCAATGAGCACAGGAAGCTGAAAGAGCAACTGCAAACTAGCAAGGCTTGTTGAACTCACTATGCTTGCCCCCAATGATGTACTTCCTCCAGCATGGCCACACCTTCTAATACTTCCCAAAAGAGCACCACCAACTGGGGACGAAACATACGAATCATTGAAGTCTATGGGGGACATTTTCATTCAAAGCACCACGATAGAATTCAAAGTATAAGTAATCAGAAGAGACAAAGAGGGCCATTAAAACCTTATCAAAGGGAAAATTAACCACGAAGACTTTGCAATCATGAATATATATGCACCAAACTCTGGTGTACTGAACTTTATAAACAAAATTTTACAGGACCTCAAGGCACAGATTAACCCCATCACACTCTTAGTAGGGGACTTCAATTCCCCACTTAGCCTTTTTGACAGATCAACCAGACAAAGAATAAAGAAAGAGACATCTGAACTGAACAATACAATACAGCAAATGGACCTCACAAACATCTACTGACTACTCTACCATAGCACCAGAGAATACACTTTCTACTAAGTACTCCATGGATCATTCTCTAAAATTGACCACATAATTGCTCACAGAAAAGAAAACTAAACAAATACAAAAAGATTGAAATAATTTTGTGCATTCTATCAGAACACAGTGCAATAAAGCTCAATATCAACAACAGGATAATCCCTACTATCTACAGTTACATGGAGACTAAGCAACACACCCTTGAGTAATGAATGGGTCAAGGAAGAAAGAAAGAGAGAGAGAGAGAGAGAGAGAGAGAGAGAGAGAGAGAGAGAGAGAAAGAAAGAAAGAAAGAAAGAAAGAAAGAAAGAAAGAAAGAAAGAAAGCATTCCTGGAACTAAATGACAATGACAATTCAACACAAAAAACCTAAGGGATACTTTAAAAGCCATCCTAAGAGGGAAGTTTATACCCTTGTGTGCCCACATTAACATAATAGAAAGAATACAAATAAATGAGGTAACACTGCAGCTAAAAAGACTTGAAAGACAACAACAAATGAACCATAAATGCAACAGACAGGAAGAAATATAAAAAATCAGAGCAGAAATCAATGAAATAGAAGAAAAGAAAACAAACAACAAACAAAAAATGAACGAATCCAAAAGTTGGTTCTTTGAAAGAATAAGTAAGACAGACCTCTAGCCTAGTTAACCAAAAGAAAGAAAGAACAACTCCAAATCAATAGAATTTGTGATGAAAGGGAAAATATCACAACAGACAATGAAAGGATCCAAACAATCAGACTGAATACTTCAAAGACCTATACTCTACGAAAACCTAAGAGAAATGTATGAATTCCTGAAATGCTGGGAATCACCAAAGCTAAATCAAGAGGAGACTGACATCTTAAACAGACCCATAATATACGAAGAAACTGAAAATGTAATAACAAATCTCCTAACTAAAAAATCCCCACACCCGGATGTTTTCACAGCAGAATTCTATAACACTTTTTTATTTATTTTATTTTTTTTTATTTTTGTATGTGTATGAATGTACTGTCTGCATGTAGGTTTTTGCACCCGCGTCATGCAATGCCTTGGAGGTGAGAAGAGGGTCTCGGGTTCCCCTGGAACTGGAGTTTTCCTGGAATTGGAGTCACAGACGGTTCTCAGCCGGCATGTGGGTGCTGGGGATCGAACCTGGGTCCTCTGCAAGAGCATTTGGTGCTCTTAACCGCTAGGCTATCTCTCCAGCCCCTCTATAACACTTTTATAGAGGAATTACAACCATTATTACTCAAACTGTTCACAAGGATACAAGCAGAGGGAAATCTCCCAAATTCCTTCTATGAATCTCCCAAATTCCAGCATCACTCTAATAAAGAAACTAGGCAAAAATACAACCAAAAAAAGAGAACTATATACCCATCTCATCAATGAACTCGAATGAAAAAATTATTAACAAAATACTTGCAAACTGCATACAGACCCATATCAAAAAGATCAACCATCATGACCAAGTTAGATACATACCAGACATGCACGGATGGTTCAACATCTGAAAAACAGAAAATATCATAAAACACACCTAAATGGACTAAAAGACAAAAAAATGATCATCTCAGTTTATGAAGAAAAAGGCTTCAAATGAATCCAACATCCCTTCATGCTTAAAATCCTAGAGGGAATTGGACTGGGGGGGGATCATTCCTCAACAAAATCAAAGCCATATACAAGAAACCCATAGCCAACACCATCCTAAATGGGAAAAGTTAGAAGGATTCCCCATAAATGTAAGATTTCACCAAGTTCCTTCCTATCACCACTCCTCTTCAATATAGTGCTTGAAACACTTGCTAGTGCAATAAGGTAAGAAAAGGAAATGAAAGGAGTACTAATTTGAAAAGAGGAAATCAAACTATCGCTTTTTGCAAATAAGATAGTTTCCCTAAGGGATGCTAAAAACTCCAAACAGAAAACTCCTAAAAATAATCAAGAGTTTCAGTAAGTCATGGGATACAAAATTAACGTAGAAAAACCAGTAGCATTTCTTTACACCAAAAACAAGCAAATAAAGAAGGAATACAAGGAGACCTTCCCAATCACAGTAGCTTCAAAAACAATAAAATACATAGGAACAAACCTAACCAAAGACACCAAAGATTGAAGAAGCCATCAGAAGATGGAAAGACCTTCCATGCTCAAGGATTGGAAATTTTAATATAGTAAAAATGTCCATTCTACCCAAATTAATATACAGATTCAGTGCAATCCCAATTAAAAGGCCAGAGACTTTCTTCACAGGCTTGGAAAAAATCCCCAAATAGCCAAAGCAACTCTGAGTGAAAAGAGCAATACAGGGGTTTCTATAATTTCTAACTATACTATAGGGTGTAGTCATAAAAACAGCCCAGTACTGGCATAATAACAGACCTGTAGACCATTGGAACAAAACTGAAAATCGCAACTTGAGCACACACAATGTCAGCAACCTCATATTTTACAAGGAGGCCAAAAATACTCAATGAAGAAAAGCAAATTGTGTTGGCAAAACTGGATCACCACTTGTGGAAGAATAAAATTAAAACCTTATCTCTTGCCCTGTATGAAAATCAAATCCAAATGGATCAAAAACCTCAATGTGAAACTTGAAACTCTGAGGGTGATAGAAGAGAAAGTCGGCAGCAATATACAAGACATAATCTTAGGAAAAGTCTTCCTAAATCAGACAGCAGCTGCACAGGAAATAAGGTTGACAATTGACAAATGCCACCTTATTAAATTCAAAAGCTTCTGTACGGCAAAAGTAACAACCTGGGAAGTGAAGAGAAAACCCGTAGAGTGGGAAGAAACCTTCACTGTTGATATATTGGACACAGCATTAACTTCCAGAATATATAAACTACTCAGAAAACAGAGATGTAAAAAAAAAAAAAAAAGAAAAGAAAAGTAAAAACAAATGACCAACTCCAAAGATGGAGTAAAGAGCTGAACAGAAACTTCACAAGTGAGGAAATGGAGATGGCTGAGAAACCAGTTATTTTTTTCAAAGACAATATTTTATTGAAGCTCTGTTCATTTCATACAAAATTTGAATCAAATCTATACCTGTGCTCCACTGCCTGACCTACCACTCCACCAGAGCCCATGCATCCTGCCAAACCTGTTTTTCATCTTTTTCTCAGTCTAAATTCTCAGTGCAGAAGTTTACTGTTTCATGCAGAAGTTCACCATTTCAGTCAGTTTTTGAAGCAGCCTTTCTGTTGTTGTTGTTATTCCTTCCAATATGCATCACTCCAAAATATGCTTATATGCATACCACATGCACATATATCATAGGTTTTAGCATCTTCAGTTTATGATTTATTTTTAATTAGGGTGAAAGATATCATGATTGAAGTCTCCTCCTTGACAAACCCAAACCACTATCAGTTCTGTCCTTGTGTTCCACACTGGGGTTTTCCCTTCCCTTCATCACCAAATGAGGTCCAGTAAGCACCGTGTCCTGTCTTGCTCTTCCTGTACTGGTCTCCATGATACAGCCTGAGTAATCCAACAATGCCAGTCTATATTGTGAAGAGGCAGAAACCCCACTATTAGGTCAGTCCACAAGTTGGATGTCTCAGCAGCCCCCATCTGGCACTGAAGGTTTGGAGGATTCTTGGAGAGACATGAATCTTCAGTCCATATTTGAAGGTTGAAAAGCTGTGTCTCACCTCTTTGAAGGATAGAAAAAGCAGTGGCAGCTGCAGGGTAGCTGCACTTGCCAATAAGACAGGCAAAAATTGTGCTCTTTTTAAAATTTATTTATTTATTTATTTATTTATTTATTTATTTATTTATTTTTACTTTTTGTCTTTTTACTATGATCTCAAGTTTTATACCTGAAGTACAATCTCTCAGGATTTACTACTTATTTATTTTTGGTTATACTTTCCTTTTGGATGTTTAACGCCACACAGTTAGCTCAGATTAACTGCAGTTTTTGTTTTCTCAACGTCAGTTGAGGATCTGGTCCTCAAGGGTCAGAGAAACGTTTTAAAAAATGTTTAACATCATTAATAATTGAGGAAATGCAAATTAAATCCACTTTAAGATATAATCTCACTCCGATAAGGCTGGCTAGGATCAAGAAAACAAATGATACCAAATGCTGGAGAGGTTGTGGGGAAATGGGAACACTCATCCACTATTGGTGGGAATGTAAACTCATGCAACCACTATTAAAACAGTGTGGAAAAACATTGAAAGACTGAAAATGAGTCTACCAACTGACCCAGCCATATCATTCCTGAGTATATGCCCACAAGACTCATTCAGAGAGACACATGCAGAGTCATGTTTATTGCTGTTCTCTTCAGAATAGCGAAGAGCTGGAACCAACCCAAGTGTCCCTCAACTGACAAGTGGATAGAGAAAATGTGGTACATCTACACAATGGAGCTCTATGCAGTGGTAAAGAAAAATGACATCATGGAAATTTACAAGTAAATGGATGGAACTAGTAGATATTATGTTAAGTGAAGTAACATAGTCCTAGAAAAAAGCAAAAGAAAAATGGTATCCCTCAGCTCTGAATGCTAGCAACAAGTACCTAGGTGTAAGGCAAACTGAGCAACATTAATGTCATATTCTACAGGATATGAAAACAACTGTGGTCTTATATTGTGAATCCCTAGACAAGTTCTAGGATCAACCTGCCATTTATTTTCAGACTTTGGATTTTTGGTGGGTATCTATGCATATTTTAAAGTAATATAAATCAAAATGGAAAAATGTGAATCAAGAAATATGATATGGAAATAATGTACAATTTGTTTTCAGATGATATAATTTTAGTATAGGTGTGAGGTATCAGGCTGGTGTAATTTAGCCTTCTCGGTGCTTAACAACCATACTTAACATCCATACCAACTTGGCCAAGGGACCTAAGGGATAACTTCGTTCCTTGCCATCAGAGATCAACTAAGTCTCAGGGGGCTATGCATGGGGGCATCTCGTGAAATGTCCAGCAAATGTGAGTCACCAGTATTCCTGTTTAGGGATGTCTTGGAGATCCACTAATGGGACTTCAGCCAGTACCTAGTGTATAAATCAAAAAGTCTGCTCATGCTTTAAAAAGGGAAGCCTGACAGTTTGTCCAAGAATAACCTTTCGATCCTACTAATGAAGCACAAGCAATTAGATATATAGGTATTTAAACAGCACTAATAGTTATGGTAGGTTACTTTGGTATAGACACATATGTTTGGATGGTATGTTAATCCATGAATTACATTTTTTTCCTGTTAAATACGACAGGGTCTTACTGTGGCTTATAACATTGCTTCTACTTCATTAGTAGGATCGAAATGTTATTCCTGGACAAACTGGCAGCCCATGAAAGGAAACAGCCAGAATTGAGCAGAATCAAAGACAACAGCTCCCGAGAAAGTAGACTGTTTTGCTTCTCATCCTCCTGTGCCCCTTTTCTAAGCCTAGGGAACAATCTGCAGAAGAGGGGGTGTGGTAGAATGTAAGGGCTGCGATTGCGGTGAATGGTGAAACTACAGCAATATAGTCTATCACTCATTTGATCAAGTTGATTGAACATACAAGCCCCCCCACCCCGCTGGATGGTGGGGCTGTGTGGGTTTGGGCACAACAGCCTGCAAATTGGTTTTACATGAAGGATGCTTGTACTCATAAATTATCACTTATTGCTAAAAAAATGAAAAAAAAAAACTGAGAGAAAGATGCAGGACAGTTATGGTAAAATGCATGATCTGGGATGGGGTGGGGTGGGTTGTGGGGGGAAGGGAAAGGAAAATATGCCTGAACTGAATTGGAAAATGATGTATGAAATACACAAAGAATCAATAAAAATAAATTTAAAAAAGGGAAGCCTGTTGTAGCAAGACATGACTTTGTCCTCGAGTGGATGGAACTGGTAATTGAAAGGCCAGAAGGAGCCAAGGTCCCCCCTCCCCCCAAAAAATAAAAAACCTGAGTGACCTCTGAGGACCAGATCCTCAACTGACTTTGAGAAAATAAATCCTTGTCTAATATTGGCTAACTGTGTGGACTTAATGAAAGTTCAACCAGAAATAATCAGTAAGTCCTGAGAAATTCTACTTCAGATATGAAACTTGAGATGTCAGTAAAAAGACAAAAACAAAAAACAAAACAAAACAAAAAACCCAGAAAGCACTGTTGTTTTTTGCATGACTTAAATTCTTACTTTCAAATCCATGTTCTCTGTGGCTGCTACTGCTTTTCCCATCCATCAAAGACATGAGACACAGCTTTTTAACTCTCCAATATGGATTGAAGACGCATGTCTCTCCACGAATCCACTAAAACTTCAATGCTCGATGGGGACTGCTGTGACATACAGCTTGCAGACTGAGCAGCTACTGGGGTTTCAGGCTCTTCAGAGTATAGGCTACAATTGTTGGAGTACTCAGGCCGTATCATGGAGGCCACTACAGGAAGATCAAGACTAGACCTCATTTGGGTGACTATAGGAAGGAAAGACCCCAGTGTGGAGTACAAGGGCAAGACTGATGGTTGTTTGGGCTTGCCAAGGAATAGCCTTCAAACACTTTCTTAAGGAAAACATGACATCTATTACCAAAAAAAACAAAAACAAAACAAAACAAAAAACAAAAGAAAAGAAAATCCTCCAATTCAGGTGATAATATATATATATATATAATACATGTTGGAAAGAACAACTAAAAAAAGTGGAAGAAAAACTAACTGAAACAGTGAAGTACTCCCCAAAACAATAATAAAAAACTCTGGAAATACTCATATAAAGATGCAAGGCATGGATGAACACACATATTCTTATTTTACAGTAATATAAAATTAAATAGAAAATATTAACTCCTAAACATATATTGGAGTTATCATATAGTTTATTCCTGGATGACATAACTCTGGTACACATATGGCATTTTTTTTAATTTTATTTATTTCTGTATGTGTATGAATGTACTGTCTGCATGCAAGTTTGTGCACCGTGTCGTGCAATGCCGCGGAGGTCTGAAGAGGGTGTCGGACTCCCCTGGAACTGGAGTTCTCCTGGAATTGGAGTTTCAGACGGTTCTCGGCTGCCATGTGGGTGCTGGGGATCGAACCCGGGTCCTCTGTAAGAGCGGTCGGCGCTCTTAACCGCTAGGCTATCTCTCCAGACCCTCACATATGACATTTTTATAGGCATATTTTGGAGCAGGTAGGAAGGAACCACAAAAGCATAAGGTCTGGGTCAAAGAATGGACTGATGTAGTTAAATTCTGCTCCCAAACAATAAACCTTTGCATAGGAAAACTTTAAAAAGACTGAAAGAAAAATACATGACATGTATGTCAAAGTGCAGGAACTGGGGTGGGGTGTAGGGAAGGGAAAGGGTAATATGTTTAAATTGAACTGAAAAATGATGTATGAAATACATGAAATTCCTTTAAAAGTATTAACATGGGAGGGATGTATTGAGATCGCAAATGCAAGTGTACAGATGGCCTCTGGAATGCCAGAGAGTGTTGCCAAAGGCCACTAAACCAATGAAGCAAATATGGGTCTCTCTGAGTCAAGCAACACTCCACCGTCAGCACCAGCTACACCTCACCTGCCTGGATATACTGTGCAGTAGAGGCAGCCATGTGACTATATATCCCAAATCTAATTGGCTATTGGCTCTCTCCTTGGAGGAATAACCCATGGCTGATGCCACAAGCTTACATCCTCTACAGGTTAGGAGATGTTATAAGCCACAGTAAGACACTGTCATATTTAACAGGGGGGGAAAATGTAACTCATAGATTAACATATCATCCAAACATATGTGTCTATGCCAAAGTAACCTACCATAACTATTAGTGCTGCTTAAATACCTATATATCTAATTGCTTGTGCTTCATCAGTAGGATCAAAAGGTTACTCCTGGACAAACTGTCAGCCCATGAAAGGAAACAGCCAGAATTGACCAGAGTCCAAGTCAACAGCTCCAGAGAGAGGGGACTGTTTTATTTCTCATCCACCTGTGCCCCTTTTCTAAGCCTAGGGAACAATCTGCGGAAGAGGGGGCGTGGTAGAATGTAAAGGCTGTGATTGGGGTGAATGGTGAAACTACAGCGATGTAGTCTGGACACTCATTTGATCAACTTTATTGAACAAACAACCTGTCACCCCCCACTGGATGGTGGGGCTGTGGGGGTTTGGGCACAACAGCCTGCAGATTGGTTTTGCATGAAGGATGCTTGTACTCATGGATTATCACTTATAGCTAAAAAATGAAAAAAAAAAAAAAACAGAGAAAGATGCTAGGCAGTTACGGCAGAATACATGATCTGGGATGGGGTGGGGGTGGGGGGGAAAGGAAAGGGAAATATGCCTGATCTGAATTGGAAAATGATGTACGAAATGCACAAAGTATCAATAAAAATTAAATTAAAAAAGTATTATATTAATATGAAATTAAAACAAAATTTAGAAAGACTGAGAAAAAGATGAAATATATGTATGGCAGAATGTATGAGCTCTGGCAATTGAGGGGCAAGGAGGTGGAATGGGTTTAAATTTGATTAAGAAATATTGTAAGGGGGCTGGAGAGATGGCCTAGTGGTTAAGAGTACTGACTGCTCTTGCAGAGAACCCGGGTTCGATCCCCAGCACCCACATGGTGGCTGAGAACCATCTTTAACTCCAGTCCCCAGGGGAATCCTCTTCTGACCTCCACAGCATTGCACGGCATGGGTGCACAAACGTGCATGCAGACAGTACATTCAGACACATACGGGGGAAAAAAAAAAAAGAAACGTTGTGTGAAATGCACAAAACCTCAACAAAATTAAAAATAATCAGAAAAAAGGAGTGGTGTAATGATATATTGTGACAAGTTCATTTTATGTTATAATTAAATTTATACTGTTAATTATAAAATATTCATATGTATGACTGATGTGTACAAGAGTGTGTCTCATTTAAATACTCTATCCAAAATTACTCCACATAATCAACAATTGAAATAACTGTGCACACAGTGGACTTTCTTCTAAATAGGGATTGAAGCAACCTGAAACATCACAATGCCTAGTTTTTATAAAGTAATAAGAAAATAAATTTGAGGATGGCTGATAGTAAATTGTTCCTAAAGGTATATTCTTCACTTTCACCTAGTATTAGGTAGTGAGAAGTATCCCACTTGGGGTATGGGGAAATAATACAGTGTGGGAAGATCCATTTTGAATTGGGGGCTAGTTCTCAGCTAGCACCTTTTAGAGCACCATGTGGGAGTCATGGGATTTCTCTGACCCCACCCTAGAAGGAGCCAGCAATGTGGCCCAGGTACAAGATGCTAGGCAGAACAAGAGTACACAGTGGTGTGGAACTGCGGGTCTGTGATTGGCTCTGGGATCTGACGTCATTTTGCTTATAAAAACAAGCTGCACCAGGCAATAAATCAAATTCACTATTACAATCATTACAGAATTCCCAGTCACTATTTTTGTGTGCATACAGGCCAAAGCAGGCCTGAATTTCCTTCAAGTGAGCAGTGGGTTGGACAGTGGTCCTTCAGACCAGCAGCCTGGAATGCTGGTGTGGGTGAAGTGAATTGTGAGTGGGCATAGGCTGATGATAGGCAATCAGCCATCAGCCTGAAATTTCTGTCCAGGGGCCAGCAGTCTTTGGGCAGGTGGAAAAAGCAAAGCCAAGGTGGGAAACATTCCATTGTCCCAGGCATAGGACCTGAGTTGGAAGTACCTCTCATGTTGGGTTATGGAAGTAACAAACTGACCTCTGGGCCAAGGGGTCAGTTCCCCACAGTGCCCACATGGGCACTGTGCTCCCCTTACCTTAGCAGGACCATGCTGTACCTTCTCGTGGGAAAGGAAGTTCCTACAATACAGTCTAGAAATTAGGATTGAAAACTAACACCAAGCCTGCCGTATAGAGCCCAATAGCCCTAGTGTCCAGACACTAACCACATAATGAGGGTCTGAATCTTCCTTATGAGAATGTCAAGTGACTGTGTCTTCCATACTTCATGCACCTAGTGTTTCATAGTACACAGCCACATACAATGGTTTCAAACATTATGTATGAGAATTTTAGGGAGTGAAATATGAGAAAATTTCATGTACAAATTGAATCCCAGAATTGCCATGGTTTACAGAATGAAATGACATTTTGTTCACAATAAATAAAGGTGTTTGTCAGAATTTGTAGTTTCTGTAAGTAAAAATATGTAGAAGACAATCTAAATTGTTGTAGCAACTTGAATAAAGGTAGTTCAGAATTCCAGGAAATAAACTGGAATAGAAAAAATGTTTTCAGTTCTATGAAGTCCCTTTTATCTCATTAATTATTCAAGTGTATCTAAGGCAGACTATCTGAGTATAAAATGTATCCTAATTATCTTTTTCAGAGGCTGGAGATATGACTCCAGTTCAAAGTGACTGCTGTTCTTTGGTTCCAAGTATCCATGTTGGACAGATCACAGCTGCCTGTAACTCCAGAGGATCTAATTCCTTCTTCCTGACTCCTTGGGTTCCTGAACACATATGCACATACTCACGCAGAGCCACAGACTCCTATCCACAGCTTTTTAAAGTACTTCTTTCAGGTTTTATGTTGGAAGGGGTCAGTTTAAGATTGTGACTTTTATACAAAAACGTAATTTGCCTATGGTGACAGAATGTGTTTGCTTCTACCTGTTTGTCTTGCTAGAAATGTCGTATTTCCCTTAAAATGAGTAAAAAAAATGCAAGAAGTCATTTAGCAGGTGGTTGGATTAACTAATGTTTTAAGGTTTTACAATTTTCTGACTAATTTTTATTCTACCTTTCTGTTTAAATTTCCATGGCTGTCATGGCCAGGCATGGTGACACAAGCCTTAAATCCCAAGGCCTAGGAGGAAGAGGCAGGCATATCTGAGGTCAGTCTAGTCTATGTAGTGATTTCTAGGAAAACCAGGGGAAATAGGAGGACCTGAAAAAATCAATAAAAATTATGTAGATGTAGGTTATTATATGTAAAGAGTTAAGAATTATATTTTCTTGACATGTCAGTAGTAACTTACAACCACTTTCCTAAGAGGTAAAGAATAAAACATAATCAAAATTGTGGTAAACCTAATTATAACATGAAAATAATTATTATATGAAAATAATTACTACATCACTAGACAGTTAATAAATACATTTACTTATTTAATTTTTTTTGAGACAGCTTCCTGGAACTCACTCTGTAGATCAAGCTGGCCTTGAACTCACAGGGATCCACTTGCTTCTGCCTCCCAAGTGCTGGGATTAAAGGTGTGAACCACCACACCCGACTTAAAGATGGTTCTAAGCCACCATGTGGGTGCTGGAAATCGAACCCAGTTTCTCTACAAGAGGGGTCAGTGTTCTTAACTCCTGAGCCATCTCTCCATCCCCCAGTAAATATATTTAAATACCTTTGTTAATGTCTGGATTTGAATAAGAAATTAATGATTATTTATAACCGAAGAGTAAAAGAAGCATTATTGTTTATTGCTATCCATTGGGGTTATGCAACAGAGCTCATTATGGTGAGAGTAGTCAGCAATGCCTCAGGGATCAAGCTAAAGTACTGACTAAGGAGATTAAATGAAAACAACCAGAGCAATTAAAAAATCAAACAAATATAATGGTTGCAATTTTTAAATAAAATAATTGATACAATCATAAAACTTCACAGTGTTAGTTATTTAATATGAATGTTATAAAAATATTTTGTTCAGTTATAAAAATATTTTGTTCAGTTATTCATCAATTAAAAGTGATAGAAGAAATGTTTAAAATTCGAAAGAAAATACATAAGATGTCACGTATGAGAGAGAGAGAGAGAGAGAGAGAGAGAGAGAGAGAGAGAATGTCACAGAGAAAACCTGAACTTCTGGAGTCAGTTCTCTCTTTCCCCCTTTATGTGTGTTCTGGCACTGAATTTTTAAGAAAAGAGACCAAAAATATGGGAGCCACTAGAGTGTATATCTCTGGATAGAAGCTAGAGTGTATATCTCTGGATATATTAAATCTCCTCTACCCAATTGCTCGGGAAGCATTATGGAAGAAGGGGCAAAAGACTGTAAGAGCCAGCACTGGTGCATGGACATAGGAAAGCAGTGGCTAACAGAAAACTAGAAGCTTTCACGTGTGAACTTGTGGCAATGTTGATATCAGAACAAATGACAACTCAGACAAGGTCACAGAGTGAAGCAAGAGAAATGGGTGGGAGACTGGCCCTGGATTGAGAATTATCAGTTGATTACTGCTGGGTGAGGAAGTACCTAAGATTTCTAAGTGTGCTGACTAGATTCCAGTGGATGAATTTGCACAGGACATCTGGGTTCAAGAATTTGACTTGATAGGGTTTAGCTTGAATAACATAATGAACGACTTCTGATATGGAGATTGGGCATGGAAGAAGGGGCATGGGGATGACTGGTTTGGGTTAGGAACCATTGTATGAGATATACAAATGCTCAATAAAAATTATAGATATATATATATTATAAATAAAGTATAGTATAATATATATATATAATATATATTAGATCATTAGACCTAAAGACAACTTGTTCAACAACTGTTCGTTTTACAAACTGGCAATGCCATAGAAAAATGAAACTGGCATCATAACTGTCCACCTAAGCAATATTCAAATGCAAATTGTTCAAAGAAGACTTGACACTATAACTTTGAAGAGAGAGTAAGTAGAATGAGTAAAACACTACGTCTCAAAGGCACAGATAACAAGACTTCCTGAAAAGCACCAAGATAAAGTGAGTATTAAGGTCAATTGTCAATTGGAACTAAAATGCTAAAAAGCATACAACATCATTATGGGAGTGAAGAGGCAGCCTACAGAATAGGAAAAAAAATGTCTTTACCGGGGCTGGAGAGATGGCATAGCAGTGTAAGGAGCACCTACTGCTCTTTCAGAGAGTACACCCCCACCCAACCACCCCCCCCCCCCCACCCCCAACCCCCAACCCCAACCCCCCAACCCCCCCCACCACACGCCAACCCCCAACCGCCCCACCCACCCCCACCCCCAAACAACACCCCCACCACCACACCCCATACACCCACCCCACCCACCACCCACAACCCCCCCCCCTCCCACCTCCCACACCCCCCCCCACCCCCCCACAGCACCCCCCCCCCCCCCACGCCCCACCAACCAAACCCCACCCCCCAGCCACACCCCCCCCCCCCCCCCAACCCCCCCACCCAACCCACACCCCAAACCACCGCACCCCCCCCCACACCCCACCCCCCACCCACCCCAAACCCGCCCCCAACCCACCCAACCACCCCCCCCCCCCACTCCCCCCCGCCCCAACACACAAAGCCCACCCCCACCCCCCCCCCCCAACACCCGCCACCACCACACCCCCCCCACACCCCCCCCCACCCCCCACCCCCCCCGCCCCCAACCAACCCCACACACCTCCCCCCCCCCAAACCACAAACCCGCACCACCCACCACCCCCCCAACCCAACCACCCCCTCCCCCCCCCCACACCAACCCAAAACACACCCCCCACCCCCATCGCCACCACACCACCCAACCACACACCCCCCCCCCCCACCCCCCCCACCCCCCACACCCCACCCTCCCAACC
The DNA here is from genome assembly GCA_009823505.1 of Rhizomys pruinosus. NCBI lineage: Eukaryota > Metazoa > Chordata > Mammalia > Rodentia > Spalacidae > Rhizomys > Rhizomys pruinosus. The sequence continues at coordinate 751,842 of VZQC01003400.1, forward strand.
CCCCCCCCACCCCGCCCACCCCCCCCACCCAACCCCCACCCCCACCCCCCCCCCCCCCCTCCACCACACCACCACCCCCCCCACCCCCCAACCCCCCCCACCCACCCCCCCCCCACCCCCCGCACCCCCCCCCCCCCACCCCACCACCCCCCCACCCCCACCCCCACCCACACCCCCCACCCCACCCATCCCCCACACAAAACCCCCCCACCCCCCAAACCCCACCACTCCCACACCCCCCCCCCATACCCCTCCCCTCCCCCCGCCACTCAACCCCCACACCACCCCACCCACCCCACCCCACCCTCCCCTCCCCCACCCCCCCCACAACCCCCCCACCACACACCCCCCCCCCCACACACCCGCCCCCCCCCCACCCCCCCACCAACCACCCCCCCCCCCCACCCCCCCCCCCCCACCCCCCCCCCCCGCCCCCCACAACACCCCCCCCCACCCCCACCCAAACAACCCACAACCCCCCCCCCACACCACCCCCCCACCCCCCCCACCACCCCCCACCCCAGCCCCCACCCAAACCCCCCCCCCCACCCCCCCCCACCCCCCACGCCCCCACAACCCCGCCCAACCCCCCCCCACCCCCAACACCCCCCCCCCCCCACCCCAAACACCCACCCCCCCCCCACCCCCCCCACCCCCCCCCAACCCCCAGCCCCCCCCACCCCACCCCCCACCCCACCGCCCCCCACCACCCCACCGCACCACCCACCCCACCCACGCACCCCGCCCACCCAACCCCCACCCACCACCACCCCCAACCCCCATGCCCCAACCACCCCCCCACCCCCAGCCCACCCCCACCCCCCCCCCCCAACCCCCCCCCCAGACCCCCCCCCCCCAACACCCCCCCACCGCCAACAACACCCCCCCCACCCCCCCCTCCACCCGACCCCCACCCCGCCCCACCACCCACCACCCCACCCCCACCCCCCCCCCCCCACCCCCCCCCCCCCCACACCCCAAACAACACCCCCCCCCCCCCACAACCACCCCCCAACCCCCCACCCCCCCCCCCCCCCCCCGCCCACCCCACCACCCCCACACAACCCACAACCCCCCCCCACCCCCCCCACACCCCCCCCCCCCCCCACCACCCCACCCCACCCCCCCCACACCCCCAACCCCACCCCCCCCCCCACCCCCACCCCACACCCGCCCCCAACCCCCCCACCCCCCCACACCCCCCCCCCCCCCCCCCCACACCCCACCCACCCCAACCCCCAACCCACACCCCCCCCCCCACCCCCACCCACCCCCACCAACCCCCCCCACGCCCCACCCCCCCACCCACCCCCCCCAACACCACCCCCCCCCCCCACAACCGCACCCCACCCCCCCCCCCCCACCCAAACCCCCACCCCTCCGCCCCCCCCACCACCCCCCCACCCCCCCAACCCCCACACTGACCACCACCCCACCAACCCCCCCACCCAACCCCCCCCCCCACCCGCCCCCGCCACCTCCCCCCCCCCGCACCCCACCCAACACCACCCCAACACCCACCACCCCCCCACCAACACCCCCCCCCCCCCACCCCCACCCCCCGACCCCCCACCACCACGCCCCCCACCGCCGCCCCCGCCCCCGCACCTCCCCCCCCCCCCCCCACCCCAACCCCCCACCAACCACCCCCCCCCCACCCCCCCCCCACCACCCAAACCCCCCCGACAAAACTCCACAACACACACCCCCACCCCACCCCCCCCCACACCACAACCCCCCCCACCAACAACACGCCACACCCCCCCCACCGCCCCCGAACCAACCCCCCACCCCCACCCAGCCCCCACACACATCCCCTCCCAGCACACCCCACACCCCCCCCCACACCCAACCCGCCCGCGCCCCAACACCCCAACCCCCCACCCCACACCCACCCCAAAAAACCACCCCCACCCACCCCCCCCCCCGACCACCCCCCCCAGACAGCCCAACAACACCCCCCCACCCACCAAACCCACACACCACCCGACCCCCCACCCACCCCCACCCCCAAAACACCCAGCCGCCCCCCACCCCACCCCCCCCAACCCGCGCCGCCCCCCAAGACTACACCCCCAAACCCACCCCCACCACCCCCCCTACAAACGAAAATAACCCCCCCAAACCGACACCCCCCCACAACCCCCCACCCCTCCCCACACCACCCCCCAACCCACCCCACCCCATCCCCGCACCACCCCCCCACACCCACCACCCGCCACCCCCCACACGCCCACCCCCCAACCCCCACCCCCCCCGCGCCCACCACCCCCCCCCACCCCGCCCGCACCCCCGACCACCCCACCCCCACGCCCACCAGCCCCCCCCCCAACCCCCCCACACCACCCAACCCCACCCCCCCCCCCAACCCCCCTTTATTGCTATCCCCATCACCCACATTTCTTCTTAGAGCCGTCTTGTAACTCCAAGGTTCCATTATAACTTTCCATTCCATTTAGGATCTACTCCCTCTTCTGACCTCCACGGCATTTGCACAACAAGGTGCACAGACCCTAACGCAGACAATACTTTAATACACATAAATAAAATGAAAAAAAGTCTTTACCAATTATACATCTTATAGAGAGTTAGTATTTAGAACTAAAGAAATTTAAAGAGCAAAGCAAAATTTTCATTTCAAATGACTATTAATCGGTGATTTAGAACTAATGAAATTGGAAAGCAAATGCATTGAAATAGAAACACTCATCCTAAATGAGGTAATATAGACCCCAAAAAATCAAAGATCATATATTTTCTCTCNCACGGCCATAAGTTGTATGTTTTCATGCATTTAGATTTGTGATTTTTACCTGTGGGAAAATAAAATTCTCCTCCACTGTTAATTTCAAGATCAGAAAAATTGAAAATTTATCAATGGATTGGAACACAGAGTTTTCCATGTGGAATCCAAGAAAGGATAGTACCCCAACCTCCCACCTCCCTCTGTTTTTTTTTGTAAAAGGTTTTTTAGTTTGGCCAAGATGGCCGAAGTTGACAATACACCATAAACAAAGCAGGCATAAGCTTCATTAAAGTCCCAAACTGTTTGTCATTGACTGGAGGCTACTTATTTGGAAGGAAAGTGAAGCTTTAATTCCTTGAAAAATGTCCTACAAGTAAAAGAAAGTGTATTACACTGTGATATTGTATAATTCAGAAAAAATATATAGGTCATTTGTATACCTTAACCCAAAACAAGTGTAAATAAAACCATGAACATTTTTATATTCCCAGTTAGTTCAAATGTTTTACCATTTTCACTAAAACCTACGCCTAAATTTAATCTAAACAGTTCACTAAGCCATTAAAATAGCCTATACTTGGTGAATAAAGCTTGGACAGAGTTGATTACCTGCTAAATAAATTTTACCCAAGAAACACTTTGCTATTTAACGCTATATGACTGGAATAAGACTTCTACCTATGTGGGAAATAAAAATTTAAGCTTAATTCCTGTAAATTGTCCTACAAATAAAAGAAAAGTGTTACAAAACAAACACTGTGATGTTGTTTATTTCAGAAAAATATAGAGAGCAACCCCAATACAAACTATAAATAAAACAACTCGCATTTTATATTCCGTTAGTTCAAATGTCAGTATATAGCTCTTTTGTTAGCACAAAATCCTGCAGAGAAAACCAATTGTGAACATTGTGCACAAACCCACACATCCCAAGGCCCCCACCATCCAACTGGAGGGCCTTGAATGTTCAATTAAGATTGATCAAATAAGTGTCCCGACTATATTGTCATAGTTTTAACATTCACCCCAATCACAGACCATACAATATACCACTCACCCGCTTCCACAGTTTTTTCCTTAGGCTTAGAGATGGGGGCACAGGTGGACAAGAAAAAAACAGTCTACTTTGGTCTGGAGATGCATGTGAACGCCATAATCAGTTCTGGCTGTTTCCCTTTGTGGGCTGACCGATTGCCCAGGAATAAGGCAGTTCAAGCCGACTAATGAAGCACAAGCAATAGATATATAGGATTATATTATTTTTGTTAATTATTTTATTTAATTTTATATTGTGTAGGTGTATGAATGTAACTGTCTTCAGTAGGTTTGTGCAACCTTGTCTGCAGCCCACAAGTCACAAGAGGGCGGCGGATTCCCCAGGAACTGGAGGAAAAACGTGTCCCTGCAGCCCCATGTGGGTGGCTGGAAGTGAACGGGTCCTCTCAAGACAGTCAGCATCGTAACCCACTAGGCCATCTCTCCCAGCCCCCCCCGATATATATATGTATTTAAAACATTGCTAGTTACTATGGTAATTTACTTTGGTATAATAATTTATAGAAAAAAGATGTTTGGGATGGTGTTTAATCCCTGGATGACTGTTTGTTTTGTTTTTTTCCCTCCTGAGAGAGATGACAAGGCCTTACTGTGGCATATAAATCTCCTAATCACTAGAAGGTATAAGCTTGTGGCGACATTCACGAGTTATTCCTCCAAGGAGAGAGCTAATAATCAAATAAAGTTGGGATATACAGACATATGGCTGCCACTGCTGCACAGTATCTCCAAGCAATTGGGGTGTAGCCGATGTTGGTGGAGGAGTTTTGCTTGACTCAAGGAGACTAACATTTGCTTTGTTGGTTCAGTGGCCTTTGATAACACTCTGGTATTCCAGAGACCAACTGTATACTTGTAAGTGCGATCTCGATACAATCCTCCAATGGTTACGTCAGGTCATTGACAGCAGGGCGGACCTCACCACCTCTTTTCTTGCATATATCCCAGTTTATAGGCAATAAGCCTTAACCTTTTGGGGGGGGAGCTTGGGTCCCCTGGCTAGCATCTCCTTGGCAGAATAATCCATTGCTGCTATCAGTGCTCTCTTGTATTAATTATATGAACTACATAAAGAGACTTTAGTATTATATTTGTTTCTGAATAGACAATAATCCTTTTTACAGTTCCTATGTATAATAGTCAATTAAAGAAAGCAGTTTTTTCAGTTTTATAAGAGATTACTTCTATAACAGTCAGCTCTAATTTACCATTAAAGGATGACTTCATTACCACCCTGTTTTTCTTTGTTCTATGAAAAAGTAGTAAGGAGGACTCTCATATTGAAATTGTTCTGCACCTCGAAGGTAAAGTACATTAGGACTCACTGTAAACAGATGTTACACCTATGGTCCTCAGAGATGTTTGATACCTGTAGCAGCCTGAGGCTTTTCTTCCTTTTAGTGTTAAGATGGGTGAACTTCTCTGCTGGTATGTCTTGGTACAACCTACATGATGGAAGGCTGTATCCTTTCTTTCTCAGCCTTTCTTTTCTCAGTTGGTGATGTTTTGATCTGTGGGAACATACAAATCTTTTCCCATGGTTAGTCTTAAGATTAAATTAAAAGTTTTTGACAAAAGGTTTAATATGTAACTGTATCTCCCCTTTTTAAATTTTGTTTATTTTTTTGACCCATGAGTCTCAAAAAGGCAGTTGTAGTATACATACCTATAGGCAGGGATCAAGGTGTAAATTTCATCAAATTTGTCCATTTTTTTTTTTTTGGGGTGAGTGCATGTTGTTAATTTGGGAAGCAAACTTAAATCCTTAAGTTAAATTATCCTACAGGTAAGAGAGGATGTTACAAGATGATACTGCATAACACAAAAATTATAGACAACATTTGTATACATTAACCCAAAAGTTGTTGTTATAAAATTTTAGTAAAATACCATGTAATTTAAATTAAATAATACATGTAAGAGAATATAGACCCAGGTTCCCCTCTCCCCGCGCCCTACCTACCCTCCCTCCCGGATCACCATTTCAGGTCAGTTTTCTGATGCAGTAGCCTTTCTTTACCCAATAATAAGCAACGGAAGAAGGACTACAAAGAGACCCTCCCACTTAAAGATAGCCTCAAAACAAGAAAATACCTAAGGAATAAACCTAACCAAAGAACACCAGGAATCTCTACAACAAAAATTTTGAAACCTCTGAAGAAAGAAATTGAAGAAGAACAGTCAGAAGATGGACAAACCTCCCATGCTCATGGATTGGGAAAATAATATAGTAAAAATGTCCATTCTACCTAAACTCATATACAGATTTAATGCATTCCCAAATCATCGAAATAGCTGAGATCAAACCCAAGGAAGGCTGGCGTGAGTCAGCGGGTAGTGTGGGTAACAAAAAAAGTTCCTCAAGGTTTCACTTGTGGAAAACAGCGCGAAGACCCCAAAATAGCTGAAGCAACCCTAGTGAAAAGAGCAATACAGTGGAGATCCGGCATAACCAGATTTAAAACTAATGCTAACAGGCCATAGATCATAAAACAGCCTTGGTACTGGTCCAAAAACAGACCAGTTGACCAATGGGAATAAAACTGAAGATCCAAACTGAGCACATACACAACTTCAGCCACCTCGTATTTGATAAAGGGCCAAGAAGACACAATGGAAGAAGACAGCATCTTCAACAAGTGGTGCTGGAAAAACTGGATCACACACTTGTAGAAGAATGAATTAAAACCCCTACCATCTCACCTTGCACAAAGGCAAATTCGCAGATGGATAAGACCTCAATGTGAAACCCAAAATTCCTGTAGGCATAGAAGAAAAACTTGGCAGCAGACTACAAGACATTAGGTGTAGGAAAATTACTTCCTAAATTAGATAGCAGCTGCACAGAAATAAGATCGCATTGACAAATGGACTTCATTAAACTCAAAAGCTCTGTACATCAAAAGAAACAATAAAGTAAGTAAAGAGAAACCCACTGAGTGGGAGAAACCTTTACTGCAGATAAATCTGACAAAACATTATTCCAGAGTATACACATGCAAGCTACTCAAAAAAACAATAAAAAAGAAAAACAATGAAAGTCACTCAAAAGATGTAGCAAATAGCTGAATAGAGACTTCAACAGAGGAGAGGCTATTGTATGGCTGAGAAAAACATCTTAAAAACTTTCAACGTCACTAATAATTAGGGAAATGCAAAATTAAGACCACTCTAAGATATCACCTCACCCGATAAGACTGTGGGCCAGGATAAGAAAACAAAATGAATAAAACCAAGTGCTGGAGAGGTTGTGGGGAAAGGGGAACACACATCCATTGCTGGTGGGAATGTAAACTTGTACAGCCACTATGGAAAGCAGTGTGGAGAACCCTTGGAAGACTCAAAATGAGCGTGCCATTTGACCCGGTCATACCACTCCTAGGTATATACCCACAAGACTCATCTTACTGCAGAAATACATGCACAGCTATATTTATTGCAGCTCTGTTCACAATAGCAAAAAGCTGGAACCCACCCAAATGCCCCTCAACTGATGAGTGGATAGAAAAAATGTGGTACATGTACACAATGGAGTTCTATGCAGCAATAAAGAAGGATGATATCATGAACTTTGCAGGTAAATGGATGGAGCTGGAGAATATTATATTAAGTGAAGTAACAATCACAGAAAAACAAATGATGAATGGTATCCCTCATATGTGGATGCTAGCATCAATAACCCAGTTATTAATATTTCTTGTGAAGAGGGATGCATATTAAAAGAACAACAGAAAGACTGCATCAGAAAACACATATACATTTATAAAAATAGTTTAGGAGCTGGAGAGATGGCTCAGCAGTCAAGAGCACCGACTGCTCTTGCAGAGGAACCGGGTTCAATTCCCAGTACCCACATGGCAGTTAAGGACCATTTTAACTCCAATTCCAGGGGAATCCAATGCACCCTTCTGACCTCCACAGCATTGCACGACACAGGGGTACCTAAGACAGTACTCTCATACACACAAAATAAAATAAAAATTAAAAAAAAATAGTTTAGGGCTGGAGAGATGGCCTAGCAGTTAAAAGCGCTGACTGCTCTTACAAAGGACCCGGGTTTGATCCCCAGCACCCACATGGCAGCCGAGAACCATCTGAAACTCCAATTCCAGGAGAACTCCAGTACCAGGGGAGTCCGACACCCTCTTCTGACCTCTGCAGGCATTGCACGACACGTGTGCACAGACTTGCATGCAAACAGTACATTCATACACATACATAAATAAATAAAATTTAAAAAATAAAAATAAATAGTTTAAATGGAGCTACCCTAGCATGGTGTGGAGGTAAAACCCAAACTAAGCACCTCATCCTAAAAAGTAAGACCTATAGTACCCAGAAATAGGGTTACCTTTTCTGGAGTTGTTGGCTGAACACGGTATATTATTGCCATTTCTCTTGGTTATCCTCCAGAAATCAGTGATCAGATTCTATTGCTGAAGACAACTCAAGGGAAGAAATCTGGAGCAACTAAGCAGGTGCTGTCCTGAAATATTCATTCCTATTGTCTAGGCTCGTGTTCCTGATGGTCATATGCATTCTATTAGAGAAGAAAGGTAATCACCAATCTTATCCAGCTGTGAACCCAGCCAGCTCAGTAATGACTTCCATGGCAAGATATATCCACTTGTGAAACAGTGTCAAAAAATGATATGAGTAATTATCCACCTTCTGACTGAATTTATGGCATGCTCTAAAACATGAAAACCATATTTTCACTGTTATTAGGGCCAACCATCTGTGGCCCTAGGTCATAAACACTGGAGGAGAATCCCTATAAATACTGTATAAATGAACCTGAGCAATAACTGACTCCTAATCACTTATTTTTATACCTAGATATTTGTATAGCCCTCAGCTCTAATTGGAGAAGCATCTTGCTGTAGAAAGGAATTAGCATAGACACCTACAACTGATCAAAATGCAGAGAATAAAAGACTACTGACTGCTACCCAGAAATAATGGGATATCTTTATCACTTCCTTTTACCCAAGCGTCAGAGCTCCTCAAGAGTGAGCATAAAGATTGAAAGATCCACTGTTTGTGGATACCTACATGGAGACAGTGAACACAAGACATCAGAGCAATTAAATATATGAATCATAGTAATTGGAAAAGATATGACCAGGCTTAAGCCAGATAAAGTGACAGAATTGAGAGAGAGAGGCAGATAGAAAGTCGCGAACTTAGTTGGGCAATATTAGCATTGATAGCTGCTGGGAGAAGGTGTGATCCAGATGCAGATCTAACTACAGGGTCGGTCCCACATTTATGTGTATGAGTGTACTGCCTGCATGTAGGTTGGTGCACCTGTGTTGTGCAATGCCGCGGAGGTCAGAAGAGGGCGTCGGATTCCCCTGGAACTGGAGTTAAAGATGATTCTCAGCTGCCATGTGGGTGCTGGGAATTGAACTCTGGTCCTCTGCAAGAACAGTTGGCACTCTTTTTTTTTTTAATTAAATTAGTTTTTATTGATGCTTTGTGCATTTCATACATTTTTTCCAATTCAGTTCAGGCTTATTTCCCTTTCCCTTCCCCCCCACCCCCACCCCATCCCAGATCATGCATTCTGCCATAACTGTCCTGCATCTTTCTCTCAGTTTTTTTTTCATTTTTAGCTATAAGTGATAATCCATGAGTACAAGCATCCTTCATGCAAAACCTATCTGCAGGCTGTTGTGCCCAAACACCTACAGCCCCACCATCCAGTGGGGGGTGACAGGTTGTTTGTTCAATCAAGTTGATCAAATGATTGTCCAGGTTACATTGCTGTAGTTTCACCATTCACCCCAGTTGGCGCTCTTAACCGCTGAGCCATCTCTCCAGCCCTGAGGATATATTAAAAAAATAAGAAGTAATTTTATTAGGTCTTTGTGATAAATAGAATCCCCATAAATGTGGCTCCAGCAGGTGTGGACTTTGAGGAAAATATGTTTACACATTTTTTGTCTCATGCCTGCTCACTTGATCATTTCATACTCATTATGCAATGATTCCTACAGAAATGCTTGTTCATTGTTGCTGACTGTTCCCTTAAGTGGACAAATGGCAAGCAGTCATGGATCAGGCTGTATTGACAATTGAGGAAATCAGCTGTTTATTAATGAGTCCTATCTGCTAGTTAAAAGATGTAGCAACCACACAGAAAAGATTTCCTTACAATTGTCATGGTCACAGCTGTAGGGCTGGCTATAAAATGATTCATAGGCATTTACTTTTTGGGAACCAGATCTATATCTCTATCAGTAGCATCATTGTAGGTGGTTGAATACTTTTGAAAGGGTTTAAATTTGAGGGACTAGTAAACAAGATATTGAGACGATTATGATGTAAAATTCTACCTGCATCATTTGCTGTTTCTTCTCTTTTTATTTAATATGTTTCTATTCCTAAATTAAAAATAAATTTAAATAAGTGAAAAGAAAGGAAACATGTGTGCCAGGCATGATTGTTCAGACCTATAATTACTGACTACTATGGAAGATAGGGTAGAACAATTCCAATTTCATGTGATGGTTACATAGTGAGTTCAATGAAACCCTGCATATTTTATCAAGTACTTTTCTAAAGAAAATTAAAACCAAATAAGCAAATAAACAGTGAATATAGTTCAGTGATAAAATACTTAGCATACATTAGAAAATAGATTCCCTTAAGAAATCTAGGTGCAATTCTAGGTACCACATATATCAACACACACACACACACACACACACACACACACACACACACACACTCACATGCACACACATTGATACAAGGTTGGCCTGACCTCGGTGTATTAACTTTCACTGAGAGATGTCTGGCGAGACACAGTTGACTTAATAGGCCTTAACAAAATGATAGAGTACATACAATCCTTGGGGGGGGGGCTATGGGAGAGTGCCAGTAGGGGAGGAATATAAAGATGATTAAGATGCTCTGTATTCAATACACAAAAAAAATCAATAAAATGATGTACACACATCCTCAGTTCCCGAGGAGACTGTGAGAATTGAATCTGCTGATAAAATATGCTTCATGATAAAAACAAACAATAAAAATCAACTTTGAAAATTTCCATTTGATTGTATATTCCCCAGACTTTAGATCTGTTAGCCTAATAAACTTGTACAGTTGTGGTATTCTGTTACAGCAGAAAACATGAAGAGAAGTTCACGCCAAATAATTTGCTTGATGTAAGTTACATTTTGGCCTCCTTTAATCAAAGGCTCTACATCCCATTACTATACAAACTCTTAGAATCTGGGTGGTATATATTTAATCAACTCTTCTATGTTGAAGTTAATTTTTATCGAGGGCATAATTACCATTGATAAATACTTGACTCTAGTTATATTCCTTGGTAAAGCAAGGTAGGTTATCATAGGACCCAAAGAGAAGGATAAACATTTTTCATGGTATATATTGTAACTAAGAATGTCACAGGATTTTCAAAGTGAGGAAGACATCCTGTTCGAAATTGGGATGAATAAACTACTCCCATACCTACATAATGTACAGAATTTCTTGGAGATTAATATTAATTATTTTTATTTGGAACCAATAAGATGATCTTATTATTTGTTTCCAAATGACATTATTTCCCAACAAATGCTCTCCTTTTACATGACAAACTCAGTAACATTGCTAATTTAATTATCATTATATGGCAGAAAGTCTCACATTAAAAATTTTTTTTGGTCTTTTTGAGACAGGGTCTCCCTGTAGTCCCAGCTGTCCTGGAACTCACTCTGTAGACCAGGGTGGACTTGAACTCACAAAGATCCGCCTGCCTCTGCCTCCCAAAGGCTAGGATTAAAGGTACGCACAACCATGCCCAGCCTAAATATTATTTTTATCTTAACATTAGACTTGCATATATAAGAAACAATAGAATGTTTTAAACCTGATATAAAAAACTATCTTATTCTCAAACTATTAGTTAAGGTGAGGGTTAAATATTTAAGCTTTACATTTCCTCTTCTTAATCATCAGGTATATTCAAATAATGAACCTGTACCAGTATGTTTATAGTCATAATCACTTTCATAACGGTCAAGTTCAGCAGCCACTTGAGCTCTCCAGGCTTGTGTTTCAATTGGCACTATATCAAAATCAAGTGTAGGTAATAGCCTACTTGACTGTAATGGCACTGTGTGAGACAGTTTACAAGTGTCCTATTTATAATTGGCAAGGAACACAGTAATTTAGTCTAGCCAAAATGCAAAGTCAAGCTTATGCTTAAGCCTTCTATTTTTATTTTATTCTTCTATGATCTCATTTGATTCAAATTTAGTACTTGGATTCAAATAAAGAGATATAAAGAACACTATGTTTAAGTATGATTTTAAAGGTCTATAGTCCCTAAGGAAACGCCACAATCTCCTAGGGCAAGTCCAGAGCATTCCTGACAAGAATCTTGAAACATATATTAGTGTATTGTATATTGCTGTAATGAAATACTTGATGTAGGCTACATTACAAAGAAATGGGTTTTGTTGTAGTTCATGATTATGGACTTGTAAGGTTTATGGGTTTCATCTGGTGATGGCTTTGTTACTAGAAGAGTGCACATGGTAACACATTGTATAAAAGCGGGAGTGTTTTATGTTGATGTGTCCATCTAATCTCATCTTTTGTTTTCTTATAAATATACCAGGATTGATATATAGAAGCTCTACCCTAAATTTCTCTTCTAAACCATATAACTTTCTACAGGAACAATCTATTTTGAACAGTCCAGAAAACTATCGATAATAACTATATTTTTGGTACAAATGAAGTCCATTTAGGGATCAGGCAGTGTTTTCCCATTGAGAGTCTGCAGCAGAACAGAGTTTCATTTGGTGATGTATCCAAGTAAAGAAGCAGTAGTGGCTGAGACATATAACATTATCAAATGGGGCACTATGGGCATCTAGCAGAAACTTACCAGGAAAGTTGAGGGTTCCTGGTTGAGCTTTCCCTTCACTGCTGAGCTTCCTATGGCTGATTATGCGGCTAGACTTCCATCTTCTTTTTCCCACTACTTGCTATATTTTAAAGTAAATTTTTAAAATGTTTTGAGTTTCATACATGAGTACTGTATTTACAATATTTTCATTTCTCCCTCTCCCCTCTCTATCTTCTCTCATGTTCTTCCATTTCCTCTCAATATTCTGACCTCTCTTTTATCTTTGCTGTAGTTGTGTGTGTGTGTATGTGTATGTGTGCATGCGTGTGTGTGTGTGTGTGTGTCTATTTAGTGACACAAGTATGTATATACGTTTAGGTTTGACCACTTGAAATTAGGTAGATGTGAAAAAAAAAAAAAAAAAACGAAATTAGGTAGATGTGAGGGAACTAGTCCCAGAAGAAAACATTTTATTCTTATCTCACCAGCCTTTAATTTGCAATAAGTCTTCATCTAAAAGTTCCACCTTATGAAATTTTCCCAGTCCACCATGGCATGTCAGTTGGAGTTTTCATATATTGCTATCATATAGGAACCCTATTGTGGAGAGTACATGGATGTTTCTTCCCTATCAAGTCTAGAAGTGACTATTTAGTAGACTTTCACCATACTTCCATGATATTCTCTTGGCTTAAGTGTGGGTGCTGAAGTTTAGATGTATCAATTGGGGATCCAAGACTATAAAATAACATGGAAGAGCAACAATGCTCATGCAAACATCATGAAAAATTAAAAACAAAAACAAAAACAAGAGTGGAATAATCAGGAGTTATGGGATACCATGAAGCTAGCAAACATCTGTGTCATAGGTATAGAGGAAGGAGAAGAATTCCAGGATAACTGTATTGACCAGATTCTCAAAAAATTACAGAATAAAATTTTCCCAAATTGAAAAAAGACAGGAGATCTCCTAAGAACACCTGAAGTGCAGCAAAATGGCTGGAGCTAGAAGAAATCATGCTGAGTGAAGTAACACAGTCCCAGAAAAACAAAAAATGAATGATATCCCTCATCTGTGAATGCTAGTGCCAATTATCTAGCTGTAAGTACTTTTGTGCATGGCCCCTTGAGCTTTTGTCCAGACAGTTGGAAGTGATACATATTGGAAACAATAACAAAAGAAAGGATTGCATCAAAGAACTGAATGAAACAGTGAACTTCTAATGAAAACAGTGAACTTCTGCTCAAAACAGTCAACTTCCACGTCGAGAATATCGAGAAAGACTGAGAAAGAGAGGAAAAGCATGTTTGGCAGAATACATGAGCTCTGGTGGGGTGGGGGCATAAGGTGGGGGACACAGGTCTAGATTTGATAATCTTGTACTATTTATTATTATTATTATTATTATTATTATTATTATTATTAAAACAAAACAAAATAAAACAAAAATGCTTGACTGGATGACTGGATGGGACTTACCATACATGGCAAATATATAAGGTCTGCTTTGGGTTGGTGAGAGGTATGTCTGGGGTGGGGAGCCAATATTTGATTAAGAACTGTTGCATGAAATATACCAAAGCTCACTGGAACTTTGTCAAGCAGTGAACCTTTCAAGAATGGCTCTGCCACTGGCCCCCATAGGCTCATGACCATATAAAATGCAAAATGCATTTATTCAAACATTAAAAGTCCCCATAGTACTTACCAGTCTCAATTCTATTCAAAAGTCTATAGTCCAAAGTCTCTTCAGAGACACAGGCCAATCTCTTAACTGTAAGTTGCTGTAAAATCAAAATACAAATTACATACTCCCAGTATACAGTGGAACCAAATACACATTTCCCTTCCAAAAGGGAGGAATAGAGGCCTAGTGAGGAAATACTGGACCAAAACAAGACCAAAAACCAGCAGGGAAAACATCAAGTCCAGTAGCTCCATGTGTGACTTCTGGGACTTTACTTCCAAAGGGCTTAGATGGCTCACCTCTTCCAGCTTTGTTTGGCACATACATCTCTTCCTTATGCTGGAACCAATCCCTATATGAAGCTCTCCTTGGCAAATATCTCACAGCTCTGGCATTTCCAGTGCCTTCTTGGGGGTCTCCACTGCCAACCAGGCTTCACATTCACAGCTGCATTCAATGGTCTACCAGGGCCTTCTTTATTCAGGGATGCCCCTGCTGCACTTGGCCTGGCCTCTGTGGCTTTCTGAAACCACAGAGGAAGAAGTGATGACCTCTTCACTCTTGCATCTTTCATCCCTCTAAAGCTAGCACCACATGGCTGCAAGTTTGGGATAGACCTTGGCCTACTTCAACCACATTTACAACTTTTCTCTGCCCTTTTGGTATTTTCCTTTCAAAAGCTGGAGGCTTAAGTGGGTGTGTTCCTGCCCTGAAGGTACTGTTTCTGTTCCTTAACTTGTAAATCTTGAGGCCACTCCTTAATCACTTTAATCTCACTTTTTCCATTGTTTACTTGTAAATATCTAGGCCTCTGCTTGATTACATTAATCTCCTTATCAAAGGGAGACTCTCCTTCAAGACATGTGTTGGCTCCACCATTAATCTTCCTAGTGTAGTTTTCAGAACCAAACTGTATGTTCTGCATTTCTTTTTGCTCCATCAGCTATTTTTCACTAAAGATCTGAATAGTGTTCACCATTAATAGCCATGCAACCATTTCTACATTAGGCTGTCTTGAAATATCCTCCACCAACAACATTAGTCCAATCCTTTCCAAATTAGCATCCATCTGGCAAGCAGTGGTGCTGTGGGCAAACTGTGGCCAGACTCTTTGCCAAAATATCCCAGTTGCTGCCTAAGTCTTTATTTTCCTCTGGAACTACATTTTTTGCAGCAATGCTTTCTTCCTAGCTTCTACTAGAGTGGCCTGTCAAGCTCTGTTTACAGTAGTCAACAGCTTTTCTAGCCCAAAGTTCCAAATTCTTCCACGTTTCTCCAAACACCCACATGGTAAGGTTTTTCACAGCCAACAGCCCACTCTCAGGTATCAAATACTGTATTAATCACTTTTCTGTTGCTGTGATAAAACCACCATGACCAAAGGTGCCACACCAACTCCAGTGTCATCTATGTGAGCAATGACGAAAGTCATAATAGCAGACAGGAAATTCGTGCCCTCCGAGGCTAAGCTCCCTGGATGTCCCTGGCAGAGTGCTCAGCTTTAGCTTCCAAGATCACGATGCGCTATAAAGATGTTACGCTTCCTGAGTATTGGGCTTTGCATATTGTCTTTTGATTCTTTTCCTGAATACAGCACGACTTCAGTTCCAGAACAAGGGACAGTTAAATGTGTCTGGAAATAAATCAGGTGAACAGAAGCTTCCACCCACTAACATCTGACTTACACAACGTGCATGGATATCTGTGAACCTAAGCAAAATCATACAGAGAAACATTATCTAAAGACACCTTTGTCCTAAAAGTCCCTACAAAGATATTATGAATGAAAAACATTACACTGAGTGATATCATAGGTCAGTTATAAATAACAAAAGTGGTTTTCCAGACAATAAAAATAAAAGCTCAGTCCCTTAAGCAAGGAGCTACACCTGATTGAATTAGTAAAATAGAAATCTTAGTTACAGTTATGCATGATAAAATACAATACTTGGTCAGAGACACATGGCGGGCTTCTCCTTTAAGGAAAATAATGTAGAAAAACAGAACTAATTAAGAGGCTTTCCCAGGCCATGGCTTGAATTACAGCCTAAAGATAACAAGCGGCCTTGGGAGGACAGGAAGATCGGATGCCAAGGAGGATGGGAAGAAACCAAATTGAAACTTCAAAGAAAAACAAAGTCTCATATCTCACAAAATAAACTACTCATGGTTTGTGGTTTTATAACCCCTGTTTGTTGCTTATCTCCCCTGCCAAGACGACGTGAGCAATATACCATGCGTAAATGCTTCTGATTGATGTATAAATTTAATTGGCTTGCTGTCCTTGGAAACCCAGGTGTGAACTCCTTAGTAATGGGTCTATTGTTCTACGTGCTAATCCTCATCTGTTTTACCTGCTCTGTGGTATAAAATCATTGAATTGCTCTTAGTAAAGTGCAGCAGATTCAAAGCCAATCTGTCATTTTTGTTTGTCATATCACCGAACCTGTGCCCTCCTTCCAAGACCTCAATTCACACAGTCTGAGGGACCCCTGGCTGGGTTGGTCTGTGGCACAAGGGAACTTATGAAAGAAGTAGTTTATTTCAACTTATGATTGATGGTTCCAGGTAATCAGAGCCCATTGTGGTGGCAGGCATAATGGCCAGGGTGTAGTAGCAGAAAGCTGAGGTTCACATGTCACAATGAGTCAATGAATACAAGGAGAGAGAGAGAGAGAGAAAGAGAGAGAGGAGAGAGAGAGAGAGAGAAGAGAGAGAGAGAGAAAGAGAGAGAGAGAGACAGAGAGAGAGAGAGAGATTGGAGACTGGCAAATCTTGTTAAAGTCGCTAAGCACACCCCCAGTGATATACTTCCTGCAGCATGGCCACATAGTCTAAGACCTCCAAATCCATGCCATCAACTGGGTGTAGGAAGGTTTCCTTTTGTGCCAAACAGGGACCACGCAGCCCTGCTAAGGGGAGGGGGACACAACACGTGGTAGCAGCTGATGTAGGGAGCTGTCCTTTCTGTGCAGAGAACAGCTGTTACTTCCCCCAGACTGGCCTGGGTGGTACTTCCAACTCAGGTCCTTAGCTTGGACCCACGAGAGATGTGTTCCATTCTTGGCCATGACTTTCCACCTGACCAGAGATTGCTGAACCCTGGACAGGAATTTCCAGGCTTATGGCTGTTGTATGGGGCTGTGTTAGATAGCTTTAGTGTCAACTTGACACACCTGGGTTGCGGGAGCCTCAGTTGGGGAATTGGCTCCATTGGATTGGCCTGTGGCCACATCTGTGGAGTATTGTCTTGATGGTCGAGCAGTGTGGGAGGGCCCAACCCACAATGAGTGGTGCCACCCTGGGCAGGTTGTTGTGTACCATATAAGAAGGCAGGCTGGGCATGAGCCAGGGGAGCAAGCCAATAAAGCATTACTCATGGCCTGTGCTTCAGCTCCTGCCTCCAGTTCCTACTCTGAGTTCCTGCCTTGGGCTCCCTGAGTGATGAACTGTGACCCAGGAGATGTAAGCTGAATAAACCCTTTCCTTCCCAAGTTGGTGCTGGGTCAGAGGGTTTTGTCACAGCAAATGGAAGAAAAATAACTGAACAGAAATTGGTTCCAGAAAGTGGGGCATTGCTGTGACAGACCTGAACTTGGTGATTTGGGGAAGGATTGTGGAAGCATTTGGAACTTTGGGCTAAAAAAATCATTGAATGCCTAAAGATCATGGCTGTGGAACTTGGAACAGTTATGCTGAAAGAGTTGTGAGATATGGAGGCCTGGCTGTGAAGTTTCTAGTTTCAAAGGGAATCAGAGATCATCAGGACTGTTTATCTGTGGGTTCTGGTCAGCTGGGGCTGAAGAATCAGCTGTAAGTAACAAGAGACCAGAACCTGAAAGGAAATCTTTGTTGTACTGGGACAATTGATGCTGGTTAGCTGGGGCTGAAAATCAGCTGTAAGTACAAGAGACCAGCAGCACTGTGGTGAAATCTTCTGGGAAGAATTTCTTCAGGGTCAGCACACAGAATCTGGTATCCAGAGGGGCCTGGCCTCCATCCAGCCAGAAGCAGGAACTTGAATAGTGTGTAAGAGTGTCCTATATGGTTCTGGTGTTGAAATTTGAGGGGTCACAGAGAGCAGTGAGACTTGGCACTGTGAGAGGTCAGGAAAGCCATTGGTGAAAGTGCACCTCGGTTGCAGTGAAGACCAGAGATTGCAGGGGTCATGGAGAGAAGCTGAGGCTTGGCACCATGGAGAGGTCAGAAGAGATATTGGTGAAGGTGCTGCCTCAGTTTCAGTGTGACCCCAGCTTTTTTGGAGATGCCAGGACCATGGGACAACCACCACGAGCAGCAGCAAGCTGTGGAATAGAGTCAGCTTGGCCTGCAAGTGAGCTGTGTGTGCGACAGTGGCAGAGTCAGAGAAGGGGAGCGCCAATAAACCTTTGGAGCAAGAAGATCATGAGTGAATCCCAGGTGTCCAGCCTGAGCTACTTTGCTGGACTTAAGGTTTTGTTTGAGAGTGCCTGATTCTGCCCTTTGAAATAAGACAGTACTTGTTTTGGATTTTACAGCAGCCCACAGTTAAGATACTTTTAATAGACTGTGAACTTTTAAGTGTTTGGACATTTTAAGGACTGTGGGGCTTTTAAGGCTGTACTGTCTTAGGTTGTGATTAATGTTAACATCATACTTTGGGCAAAAGTACTGGAAAGGTGGTGGCTTAATAGTGATGTGTTTTGTGTGTCAAATTGACAAGGGGTCAATTGTGCTGGATAGCTTTAGTGTCAACTTGACACACCTGGGTTGAGGGAGACTCAATTGGGGAATTGGCTCCATTGGATTGGCCGGTGGCCACATCTGTCAAGTATTGTCTTGATGGTTGAGCATGTGGGAGGACCCAGCCCAAAATGAGTGCTGCCACCCTGGCCAGGTTGTTGTGTACTGTATAAAAATGCAGGCTGGGCATGAGCCAGGGGAGCAAACCAGTGAACAGTACTCCTCCATGGCCTGTGCTTCAGCTCATGCCTCCAGGTTCAGGCCCTGAGTTCCTGCTTTGGGCTCCCTAAGTGATGAACTGTGACCTGGGAGATGTAAGCTGAATAAACCCTTTCCTTCCCAAGTTGGTGTCGGTCAGAGTGTTTTTTCACAGCAATGGAAGACAAACTAGGACAGGGGTGTCCCACTTATTCCCAGGATGATCCATGTGGAAAACACAGGCAGGATAGCAGATCACATGGATGCTTGTTAAGATACAAATATAGAGAGAGCTTTATTCCAAAATGTCTGGTTATATAAATAGCATGTCTCAATTCCCTGGGCACATCCTAAACCGTTTTGCCACTACATCCCACTCCATGGGTGTGAACAGGGATATCCCATTGGTTTAGAATGCTACCCATCTTAACTAAGTTCTCCCACATCTTGCCCTATATATTTTTTATTTTGCTGAGAGGTAGAGGAGCCCATGGGTGAGGCTAACAACACAAAGGAACCTGAGTTTTGAGTAGCCAGCTGCTCAAGCCTGTTTTGCATGCCAGACAGTGGGGGGGAAGGTCAGAGGTGAAACTTTATTTTCACACTGAAGCCAATTAATATCCAAAAAACCCAACCATGAAGTGAACCAGTTGTCAAGTATAAGCAATGAATGTAAGTAACACTCATATAAAACAAATTAGGAAGTATCTATGTCCAAATTTTGTGCAACCCAAGGTTCCCATAGTCCAATTGGAGAAGCTTGTATGCACAAGCATGTTGATAAAATAACAGTCCAGTCTAAAATTGCTGTTGTCTCACAATTCACCCCAATCTCCACAGCTCTTACATTCTATCACACCTCCTCTTCCACAGGTTGTTCCCTAGGCTTTGGGAAAGGGGCACAAGTGGGTGAGAAGCAAAACAGTCTACTTTCTCTGGAGATGTCATTTTGGAATCTAGTCTCTTCAGGTTGTTTCCCTTCATGGGTTCCCTTCATGGGTGACAGATTATCCAGGGGTACCTTTTTAATCCTACAAACAAAGCACAAGCAATTAGATGTACAGGCATTTAAACAGTACTAATTATTATGGCAAGCTAAGTTGTGGGCCTAGACACAGATGTTTGGATGGTATGCTAATCCATGAACTATGGCTTTTCTGTAAATGATGACAAGGTCTTACTGTGGCTTATATCTCCTAACCACTAGAGGACAGAAGCTTGTGGCATCAGCCGTGAATTATTCCTCCAAGGAGAGAGTTAATAGCTGATGCCTTTAATTCCGACCAGCAGAAATAAAGCACCTCTAGCTCGTTCTTCTCAATGCGGTTTATTCAGGCCTTTTACAGTATTTTTACTTCCTTTTTTCTTCTTGTTCTTCCTCTCCCCAAGACCAGAAAGTCCCTCTATTTATCCACCTTCCCAGCCCAGCTTGCGTGGCCTCAGTCTATTGGTATCATTTGGCCTGATCTTGTATACAGGGTGCACCTGCACAGCTCAAACGGTGAGTGTGGCTTTACTTTGAGGTAGGAGGGATCAGGTGTGAGTCATAAGACTCAGGTGTGAGTCATAAGACTCAGGTGTTAGTCATAAGACTTGGCTAAAGTCCCAGGCGCCTTCTTGGGACTGTCGCCACACCCGCTCTCCACAAATAGCCAATTAGATTTGGGATATACAAACATATGGCTACAACCACTGCACAGTATTTCCAGGCAGATGAGATGTAGCTGAGGCTGATGGAGGAGTCTTATTTGACTCAAGGAGACCGATATTTGCTTCATTTATTTGGTGGCCTTTGGTAACACTCTCTGGCATTCCAGAGACCAACTGTACACTTGCAATTGTGGTCTCAATACATCTTTCCCATGCTTACACCAGTTCTTCAGCAGCAAGGGCTAACTTCCACTCTTCTTGCAGGTAACCCAGTTTATAGGCAAAAGTCATTTATCTTTTTGTTGCTCAGATCACCTAGCCAACATCTTCTTGGCAGAATAATCCAAATAGAATTCAGAGAGATGCTCGGTGTCTGCAACTCAGGCAGTCTGAGGTTCCTCTTCCTTGTACTGTTCAGATGGGCCAGCCTCTCTCCTGGCATTTCCCAGTCCATCCTGAACAACCAAAAGTCGTATATTTTCAGGCATTTAGATTGGTGTTTTTACCTGTGGGAACATACAAATATCCTCCAATTGTTAGTTTCAAGATCTCAAAATTGAAAATTTATCAAAGAATTTGGAAAACAGAGTTTTCCATTTGTATCCCAGAGGGAGTACTCCACAACCTGCCTCTTTTTTTTTTTTTTAATTTTTATGTTTTGATCTATATATGCCTGTTTTATTACACATATCTATAAACAGGAACCAAGGTGTAAGTTTTCATCAAATTCACCCAAACTGTTTATCATTGACTGTATGCTATTTATTTGGGAAGTAACCTTAAACTTAATTCCTTTATTTAAATTATCCTACAGGTAAAAGAAAATATTACAAGATGGTACTGTATAACACAGAAAAATAGAGAGACCATTTGTGTACCTAACCCCAAAGTTATTTTTGGAAATTCAATACAAATTATAAATAAATCAATTAAGATTTTATATTCTCAATTAGTTCAAATGTGTTACCATTTCCACCAAAGCCTTCAACCAAATTTCACTAATATAGACATTTTTACTAAGTCTTAAAATATCCTATAATATGTAGACAAATTGGGCAAAGTTGAATACCTGCCAAATAAATTAAAAAATATATATACACTTTGTTCTTTAAAACTGTATGACTAGACTATGACTTCAAAGAAATCAAGTCCATTAACTTATATGGTTCATTTTGTATTTCTGTATAAATCTCTACTGAAATAAATCTCTATATGAATATATGTCATTTTTAAATATACCATTTTAAACTGCAAACCTTACAGAGTGAATTTTAATGACCATTTTCCTCTAAGCACTTGGAGATACCTTCTCCGGGCCTGGCATGAAAACCTGCTTTAAAGATTTTTCAATATCTAGCTCTTATAAATTGTTCTTTTACACTTCTTATACCCATTTGTTAATGAAAGACTGGCTATATATACCCCGTGAGAAATTGTTATCATAGCAGTTGGTTATTTTGTAGTTAAGGAAAAATTCCATTACCAACATGATTTGTTTTCTTTTGTGGGATCTTCTAGGAAGCTTCCTTTGCCACGAGCAGGTACAGTGCAGTCCTGCTAAGGAAAGCTGGGAACACAGTGCCTGCTTTGTCGACACTGTGGGGAACTCAGCCCTATGTGCAGAGGTCAGTCTTTTACTTCCGTAACCTGACCTGAGAGGTACTTCCAACTCAGGTCCTTAGCCTGGGATGACGAGACATGTTTCCCACTCTTGGCTGTGACTTTCCACCTGCCCAGAGACTGATGAATTCCGGACAGGAATTTCAGGCTGATGGCTATAGGTCTATCTTCAGCCTATGTCCACTCACAACACCATCTACCCAGATTGGTTGTCCACATTGAAACCTTTTTCCAACCCACTGGCCATCTGAATGAATTGCAGGCTTCCCTTGGCCTTTATGCTCACAATAATTTAAAAAAAAATGGTGGCTGGGAATTCTGGAATGATGTTCATGGAAATTCACAATATCTTTTAATTTTTAATTTTTTTAATTAAACAAAATTATTTTTATTTATTTATTTTTTAATTCCTGAACACCCCAAAATTTACTAACATTTTAATACTATGAAAACCTGGTTGTATCTTTGTTTCAGATGTTGAAAGGATGTAACCAGTAGGTGGCAGCGCAGATCCATTAAGATGCTCAATTAATTTTTATTATTTTTAATAGATAACCCATAACCTTTATTGAAATTGAATTATGTGTTGTCTGTTTAATATAAATCTACGTCTTGAGAAGGAAGGTCCAAGTTCCAACTCAGAGGCAGTTTTGTTTTTTGTTTTTTCTGGTTTATTAAAGCTGTTAACATTAAAATATACTTAGAATACTAGTACACACATCCATACACCCATGTGCACACACAAACCAACTGTAATCTGGAATTCTGTGGAAAAAATCTTTAAGGTGAAACATTTAAAAAGTTCAAGATAAAATTAAATCAACCAATTAATTTTAATTGTGCACACATTTTTACTCAAAAGATACCTAGGGCACCCATGGGTTAAGTAAAAATATTACATTTTAAGTTAAGCATGCTGAAATGGATTTGAATTACTTAAGTGTTACAACTAGCTGAACCCAAATTTTGGATTCACAAATAGCTGGCAGGTTTAGGTAGGAACAGTTATATTTAGAAATAGTTACCAAATAACCCACAAGAAGACAGAGCAATACACTTTTTATCTTAAAATAGATTTATAGATTTCGTATTCAAAATTTAGCCGGGTGTGGTGGCACAAGGCCAGCCTGGTCTACAGAGTGAGTTCCAGGACACCTGGGGCTACAAGGAGACCCTGTCTAGAAAAGATAAAAAAAAAATGCTCTTGGTGGGATGGTTCCAGTGAAAGGCCTTAATTTGCACCAGAAAGAAGTGGGCTCCAGCCATGGCTGAGCCACAGAGCTACTTGGAGAAAATTTACATATGAACAAGTTAAAGCTGGAACTGAACCCGAGGAACTGGTTCATCACAGTAGGGGATGAAGTCTAGATTTTTCTTTGGAAATTAAAACCACAAAGTTTTATTTTAGGCTTATAAATTTATGAAAAATGATTCCAAGGCCAAGCATGGCTACTAAGCCTTGATATTAATCTCAGCCTTGAAGTCAAAGTCACATGTTCCCAGATCACCCTCCCATCCACTGAAACCAGCAAGAGAGAAAGCTCCATGGCAAAAGATAGATATCAGGAGAGAGAGAAGAAAGAGAAGAAAGAGGCAAGATTTAGAGGTTTGCATAGCTAATTTGTTAAGGTTTCCTCCTTTCCCAAATCTGGGCACTATTTGTGGGGTGTTGCATTTATTCCCAGGATGATCCATGTGGAAAACACATGCAGGATAGCACACCACATGGATGCATGTTAAGGTCCAAATATCCAAATACAGAGAGAGCTTTATTCCAAAATGTCTGGCCTGTCTTCAGTTTATGTCCACTCATAACACCAGCTAACCAGATTGGTGGTCATCACAGGGACCTCTTTCCACCCCACTTGCCACCAGAATGAAATGTAGGCCTACCGTGGCCTGTATACATGCAATAATTAATAAAAATGATGGATGGGAATTTTGTGATGTTATTTGGAAATTCAAATTTATTCCTTGCTAGAGCCTGTTTATATAAACCAAATGATGTCAGTTCCCAGAGCTAATCAGAGCCCCCCCCCAACTCTGCACCACTGCACACTGTTGCCCCACCCAGCATCACTCAGCTGGGCCACATTGTATGCTCCTCCTTGGGCCAGGGTCAGACCCTTAGCTGGCCACGAGGTGGGAGCTGAGAACTAGCTCTCAATTCAAATCGGATCTTCCCACAACTGGTGAGAAAATGTCTGAATACTTAAAGCCTATGGGGGGCAATCTCACTCAAACCACCATACAAGATGATACTGTACAATGGTACAACTCAAAAAAAAAAACCACGCTAAGATATCATCTCACCCAGATAAGACTGGCTAAGATCAAGAAAACAAAAGTCACTAAATGCTGAAGTGGTTGTGTGGAAAGGGGTACACTCATCCACTGCTGGTGGAAAAGGAAACTTGTACAACCAATGTGGAAACCATGTGGAGAACCCTTAAAAGAGTAAAAATGAACCTACCATCTGACTTAGCCATACCACTCCTGGATATACACATCCTATTGTAGAGATACTGCACCACCATGTTTATTGCAGCTCTTTTCATAATAGTGAAGAGCTGGACACAACACAAGTGTCCTTCAATTCACCACTGAGTAAAGAAAATATGGTACATGTAAACAATAGGATTCTATGCAAAAGAAAGGAAGAGAACATCATGGACTATGGTGGTACATGGACAGAAGTAGAAACCATTGTGCTAACTGAAATAATACTGCCCCAGAAAACCACAGGATGCATGGTGTCTCTCATTGGTGGATCCTAGCAACAAATCCTTATCTGTAAGTCAAACTGCTTAAGTTTTCTTTTCTTTATTTTTAGCAAATATACCTGATATTACTATAACATTTCATTAAAAAATACATCAACTTGTTATATAATGTAGAAATGTTAAATGTTTCTTTTTACCTGCATACATCTCTACAGTTAAAATGTGAATCCCTAAACTGTTTTGGAATTAGCATATAGGTTATTTTCAGAGGCCTTAATTTTGGTATACCTGTGGCATCGATATACACATATTTTGGAGCAATTCAAATCAGAAGGAACCACAGGAACAAAACATACTGGTTCAAAGTACTGACTGAAGCACTAAACTTCTGCCCCAAACAATAAACGTATGCATCGAGAAATTTTTAAAAAGACTGAGATAAAGATAAAAGATATGTATGTCAGAATGTATGAGCTCTGCTGGGGTGAGGGGCATGGAAGGGTGAATGGGTCTAGATTTGACTAATATGTATGAAATGTCCCAACTTTCAATAAAAATGAAAATATATATGTTTATAAATGATTATAAAATAATTGTTTCCTGTCAGTAAAACATTTTTGTTAATTATTCGTCTCTTCTTCCTATCTCTCCCTTTCCATTACCCTCCTCCTCCACTCCTTATTTTAGGTTCCCTGCATATTTCCCATTTCTCCCTTGAAAGCACCTCTGCCCTACTCCCCCTCTCAAGAGCTCTTCTTCCTCTTTTTCCCTCAAGGTCTCTTAATATTTTACTTGGCTTCTGTGGTTATTGAATGTTGAATATGTACTTCTAAATATTCAAAGTTAGATTGTACATCTAAAAGAAAGCATGTGTCATTTTTCTTTCCATGTTTGTGTTACTCAGTTCAATGATATCTACAGATTTTAATATTGTGGGAAATACAATAGCATCATCTTTAGTTTCTAGATGTTCTTAAGACCACAATGTTTTTACTCTTGTGCTGTTTTGTTGTTCTCTTCCTTTCCTGTCACAAAATTAAGAAATTCATCTCATCACCATACTTTGGAGCATACTTTAAGAAAACACATTTGGGTCAGATATGAAGATTAGGCACCCTGATTCCAGAGCCAGCCTCACAGTGAGCTCAAACAGCATTTCATTTCACCAAATTTTTATACATTACACAGCCTACATTTCTACATGTGCAGTGTGAAGAACATATAATGTATTTCTAAACTACAAAAGAACTGAGTTAACAATCATAGAGAATTGGTGGCATAGGCTCTGAGTAGCAGAGAATTTGGCTGCTTTTGACACTGTATAATTTGTTGAAATTATCACCAATTCAAACAGGCAAACCTCTTTTGCTCAGGCTGTGTAAGTCTTCCTAGAAGTATCTGGAGAGCCTGCTGCTGTAATTAACACGCTAATAAGGAAGATGAAAGTTATCTATGGCCCATGGTCAAGCTTCAGTAAATAGTCTCAAATGCAATCTTAACCCTTCCGCTTACCATGTAATATGGAGAACCAAACTTTTCTTAGGATATGAACCGTTTTCACCCACAGTCTGTGTATAAGGTACTACATGAAAACTTGGCTCCCTTCAAAAGCAACCTAGAATGATAAAACTGACCAAGCACAGTACACTGACTCCACATTTGTCATGAAAATAAATACAACAAGCCTGTGAAGTGAATTGTGAGTGGGTGTAGGGTGAAGATAGGTCATCAGGCATCAGCCTGAAATGCCTGTCCACAGACCAGCAGTCTTTGGGCAGGTGGTAGAGAATGACCAGACTGGAAAACGTTCCATTTCCCAGGATAAGGACCTGAGCTGGAAGTACCTCTAAGGGTGGGTTAAGAAAGTAATCCACTGACCTCTGCACAGAGGGGTCAGTTCCCCACAGTGAGTTCAGGTGGCATGATACCTGCTCATAGCAAGAAAAGCTATTACCCAGTTGTCAGAGTGCCCACTTTCTGTTCTGATTTTACAGTTCCCTTTCATTATGCAAATTCCACAGCCATATATGAGTTAGACTATCTAATTTATCATTTGTGCCCATTTAGTTATTCATAAAGATATCAGCCTGGAGATCTCCCAAGACCACCTGAAGCACAGGTAGGTAGGTAGGAGCTGTGTGCTTCAGCAAGGCAGATTGTTGTTGGACTTAATGTAGTTAATTTAGTTGTCTTTGGCTTAATTGGCTTTTATGACTGTGGGGGCAGAGTTATCCCAGCTGGTATAAAAGGGGGGTTGTGTGGGTCTTGAGATTGGAGACCCCCCCCAACTAGGATTACAAAGGCATTTGAAAGAGGCAAGTAAAGCAAGCCTTGAACACATTGAAGAGGCATTTGGGACTCACATTGGAATACATGCAAGGAGAAGCCCATATGCCAGGAAAACCAAGAAGAGACAATATAAGAAAGCTGCTGGATAATCCCACACCAAGCTCTACCAACCCTGTGGAAGATTCCTACAGTGGGATCCCCCTGGGAATGGCCCAGGACACAGATATCAGAAACACAAACATGAACCTTCTTAAAGAGATGCAAGATTATAAAGAGCAAATCAAAGAATTAAGAAAAGAGAACAAAACACTCAAAAAGGAAGTGGAAACACTGAAAAGATCCCATGTTGAAAAAGATAAGGAAACCAACCAGCAAAGCAAAGAGATACAGGAAGGGATTGAGAAGCTCCAAAAGGAAGGGGAAATACTAAATAAATAAGAAGAGTAAATGAAAAAGGAAATCAAGCAAGAAACTCTTCATGCCACATCATAGTTAAAATGCTAGACACCCAAAATAAAGACAAAATCCTTAAAGCCACAAGAGAAAAAAAAAGTGACCTATAAGGAGAAACCTATCCAAATTACAACTGACTTCTCAGTGCAAACTATGAAAGCAAGAAGAACCTGGAGCAAAGCATTCCCAGTGTTAAAGGATAATAGATGCCAACTCAGGTTACTATACCCAGCAAAAATGTCGATTATAGTTGAAGGAGAGAGAAAAACCTTCCAAGACATAAACAAGATGAAAGAATACATGTCCGAAAAACCAACCTTTCAGAGAATACCTGAAGCACTTCAAAGGACAGAAGAAAGGAGCAACCATCTCCAGGCACCTAGAAAGAGAAAGCAATAAAAGCATAACTGCAGAAGCAAAAACCTAAACCAAAACCACAAATGGATAATAAGGCAAAAGCAAGCAACACAAACCTATCATTCATAACCTAAAATATTAATGGACTAAATTCCCCAATCAAAAGACATAGACTGGGAGATTGGATTAGGAAACAGAACCCATCGATATGCTGTCTACAAGAAACACATCTTACCTTCAAGGACAGGCACCACCTTAAAGTGAAAGGATGGAAAAATATATTCCAAGCAAATGATACCGAAAAGATAGCAGGTGTTGCTATTTTAATATCAGACAAAATAGACTTCAAAGTAAAAGAAATCAGAAAAGACAAAGAAGGCCATTATATTTTTATCAAAGGAACAATTCACCAAGATTTCACAATTATGAATATATATGCACCAAACTCTGGTGCACCAAACTTTATAAAGACAATTCTCCAGGACCACAAATCACACATTAACCCCAGTACACTCATACTAGGGGGCTTCAATACCCCACTGAGCCCTTTGGACAGGTCAACATGACAAAGAATAAACAGAGAGACATATGAACTGAATGATATGATACACCAAATGGACCTCCTAGACCACTACTGAATATTCCACTCTAATACCAGAGAATACTCAGCACCCCATATAACATTCTCCAAAATCGACCACATACTGGAACACAGAAGAAACCTCCACAAATACAAAAAGACTGAAATAATTTCATGCATTCTATCATACCACAGTGCATTAAAGCTCAACATCAACACCAGGATAAGCTCTACTGCCTATAAGAACACATGGAGACTAAACAACACACTCTTGAATAATGAATGGATCAAGGAAGAGATAAAGAAATAAAAACATTCCTGGAACTGATTGACAATGACAATACAACAAAATAAATCCTATGGGATACCTTAAAAGTAGTCCTAAGGG
The DNA here is from genome assembly GCA_009823505.1 of Rhizomys pruinosus. NCBI lineage: Eukaryota > Metazoa > Chordata > Mammalia > Rodentia > Spalacidae > Rhizomys > Rhizomys pruinosus. Next base: position 781,187 of record VZQC01003400.1, read on the forward strand.
GGAAGTTTATAGCCCTGGGTGCCTACATTAAAAAACAGAAAGACCACAAGTAAAGGATCTAACACTGCAGCCAAAAGCACTTGAGAGGCAACAACAGACGAAACCTAAATGCAACAGACAGGAATAAATAACAAAAATCATAGCAGAAATCAATGAAATAGAAACAAAGAAAACAACATAAAAAAATCAATGAATCCAAAAGTTGGTTCTTTGAAAGAATAAACAAGATAGACAGACCTCTAGCCCAGTTAACCAAAAGAAAGAACAACTCTGTATTAGTAACATTTCCGTTGCTGTGATAAATCTACCATGACCAAGGGAACTTACAAAAGGAAGAGTTTGAGCTTACAATTGACGGTTCCAGGGAATTAGAGTCCATTGTGGCAGGAAGCATGGTGGCTGGGGCTGGAGCAGCAAGCTGAGGGTCACATCTTGCAATCAGCACAGGAAGCAGAGAGAGAGACTGGAGACCACAAGGCTTGTTAAACTCACTAAGCCCACCCCCAGTGACCTACTTCCTCCAGCACAGACACACCTTCTAAGACCTCCAAGATCAGTGCCACCAACTGGAGACAAAAATGTCTGAATACTTAAAGCCTGTGGGGGGACACTCATTCAAACCACCACATTCCACTCCCTGGCCCCCATAGGCTCATGACCTTATAAAATGCAAAATGCATTTAGTCCAACCTTAAAAGTCCCTACAGCCTTTACCAGTCTCAATTCTATTCAAAAGTCTATAGTCCAAAATCTCTCCTGAGACACAGGCTAATCTCTTAACTGAAAGCTCCTGTAAAATCAAAAGGCAAATTACATACTCCCAACATACAGTGGAACTGAATACACATTCTCATTCCAAAAGTGAGGAATAGAGTTATAGTGAGGAAATACTGGACCAAAACAAGACTGAAAATCAGCAGGGCAAACACCAAGTCCAGTAGCTCCATGTTCAACTTCTGGGACTTGACTTCCAAAGGGCTCAGATAGTTCAGCTCTTCCAGCTTTGCTTGCAACATACATCTCTTTCTTAGGCTGGTACCACCACTCCCTGTATGCACCTCTCCTTGGCAAATATCTCACAGATCTGGCATCTCGAATGTCTTTTTGGGGTCTCCACTGCCAACCAGACCAATAATTTATGAAGAAATTTAAGATGTAATAAGAAAAAAGAAAAAAAAAAGAAAATATTTGTGATCCAGGCACAATGATTTCAGCACTCAGGCAAAAGAGAGGCAAGCATATCACTGAGATACAGGATATTCCCCTGCTATGGGACCATCTCCATTCCATACCACTGCTCCAGATCTGAGGCCTTTTCTGCAACCTAGATTGAGCTAGATCATTCTGTTCCTTCACCTTTGGTCTTGTCTTCTTGAGGCTGCTGGAGAGTTCCTAAATAGTAGAGACCACCCCTCATCTTATAATTTTAGGGTCATCAGTTCCATAATCTAAGGCCAGCCCCATTTGCTTGGCTCCAAGCCTCACACCTGCTTTGCTTTGCAACTTTGAAATGGCTTAGCTAATACTCATCCTAGGCTCCTCTGTGTACCAGGAGATATTTTGACTAGCCTGCTGGGACCCATATGATCCTGTCAATAAAAATTCAAAAGAGGGAACCTGAAGCTCTGACTTACTAATTATTCATACTGGATCAGATAGCAACCAACCTAAATCCACAACATAAACAAAATCGAATATCAACTCAACAAAGAAGGCTTGAGTTTCATATCAGAAACAAAAGTAACAAAAGAAATGTTCCTCGACCACCAAATTATATAAATAAGAAGACCATTGGAGCCCTGTTGCTTCCAGGCCTGGGTCTCAGGACCATCCCAGCCCAGTCACTTCCAGCACAGGGTGAGTGACATGTCAGGCTTCTCAAGTGACAGGTTCCAGGACCATCCCTGCCCCATCGCTGCTAGTCAAGGGTTCTAAGAACATCTGAGTCCAATCCCTTCTGGTGCAGTGTTCCAGGACAATCCTAGCATCTTTGCTTCCTATGCAGTGAGAGTAACAGGGCAGGCCTTTTGGAAGGTGGATCCCAGGACCATCAGAGCCCGGTTTCTTTCACTGCAGGTTTCCAGGACTATCCCAGCCCAGTTGTTTCCAGCGCTAGGTAGGATCCAGGACCATCCAAGCCAAGTTGCTTTAGGTGCAGGGTCTCTGGAACTGCTCTATCTTCCAGACCAGATCCTGTAAGGCCCTAAAGTCACCTTGGCAGTGACAGGATTGGGCAGGCAAAAGCCAATGCTGCCAAACCCCTTGTGGCCATCCTGGTGGGAACAGAAAAGGTTACTCAGAGCATAAAGTAACAGAAGAGACAACAAACCTTCCAATCTAGAGGAACAGGCCTTAAATTACACACATAAGAACCTGAATTTCACATCAGACTATATATCAACAAAATGAGAAAAACAAATAATAAATCCCCAACAAAATCTAGCAGCCCCATAGAAGACTCCAACAATGAGTTCTCACTGGAGCTAACCCAGGACACAGATCTCAAAAGAACAATAATAGACATACTCAAAGAAATGAAGGGAGAGAAGGACAAACTCAGGAATGAAGTGGAAACACTGAAAAGATCACATGCTGAAATGAAACAGGAAACTGAGTAGCAAATCAAGGATCCAGAAGGAGAGAATGACAAAGTGCAAAGGGAACTGAAAATACTAAAGAAATAGCAGGATGAAGTGAAAAATGAAACTGCATACTCATCATCAGGAAAAGATGGGAGAATGCCTCAGTAACAGACTAGATAAAGCAAAAAGTAGAATATCAACACTGGAAGACAAGGTGGAAGAACTGCAATGCTCAAGCCAAGAGTATGAAAATTTTTAAAAATCACAAGAGTGGAACAATCAGGAAATATGGGACAATATGAATAGATCAAAACTCCACATCATATGGATAGAGGAAGGAGAAGAATCCAAATATAAAGGTATTCATCGGATCTTCAATGGAATAATACAAGAAATTTCCCCAAACTGAAAAATGGAAAACTCATACACATAAAAGAAGCACACAGGGCTGGAGAGATGGCCTAGCAGTTAAGAGCACCAACCACTCTTTTTTTTTTTTATTAATTTTATTTATTTCCATATGTGTATGAATGTACTGTCTGCATGCAAGTTTGTGCACCCGTGTCGTGCAATGCCGCAGAGGTCAGAAGAGGGTCTCGGATTCCCCTGGAACTGGAGTTCTCCTGGAATCGGAGTTTCGGACGGCTCTTGGCCGCCATGTGGGTGCTGGGGATCGAACCCGGGTCCTCTGTAAGAGCGGTCAGCGCTCTTAATCGCTAGGCCATCTCTCCAGCCCAAGCACCAACCACTCTTACAGAGGACCCGGGTTCAATCCCCAGCATCCACATGGAGGCCGAAAACTGTCTGAAACTCCAATTCCAGGAGAACTCCAGTTCCAGGGGAATCTAACACCCTCTTCTGACCTCCTTGGCATTGCACAACACGGGTGCACAAATTTGCATGCAGACAGTAACATTCATACAAATACAGAAATAAATAAAAAATAAAAAAAAGAAGCACATAGAACACCAAATAGACAAGATCAGAAAAAGAATACCCCATGACATATCATAGTAAAAACTCTGGACGCACCCCCAAAAGACAATTACTGAAGGCCACAAGAGAAAAACAACAAGTTACATATAAAGGAAAACCCGTCAGAATTACAGATGATGTTTCAGTGCAAATGATTAAAGTCAAAAGAACCTGCACCAAAGTATTCCCAGTACTAAACGACTATAGATGCCAACCCAGATTACTATACCTAGCAAAAATGTCAATTATAGTTGAAGTAGAATGAAAAAGAAATGTTTCATGACATAAGCAAAATAAAGAATTCATGCCCAGGAAACCAACCCTTCAGAAAATATCTGAAGCAATTCAAAGGTCAGAGGAAAGGAGCAACTATCCCTAAGGACCTAGAAAGAGTAATGAATAAATGTATAACTGCAGAAATATAAACCAAGATCAAGGATGCAAACAGAAAATAAGGCAAAATGAAGCAGCACAAATATCTTAATAATATCTTTAAATATTATTGGGCTGAATTCCCTCATCAAAAGACATAGACTGGGAGAATGGATTAGGAAATGGAACCCATCTATATTCTGTCTTCAAGAAACCCTCAAGAATAGGCATAAACTTAAAGTGAAAGGATGGAAAAAATATTCCAAGCAACTCGTACCAAAAAAACAAACAGGAATTGCTATACTAATATCAAAAAAAATAGACTTCAAAGTAAAATTAATCAGAAGAGACAGAAAGGGGCACTATATCCTTATCAAAGGATCAATTAACTGTGTCGAATTTACAGTCATGAATATATACACACCAAACTCAAGTGCATGGTACTTTACGAACACAATTCTACAGGAACTCAAGTCACAGATTGACCACAGCACACTAATAGTGGGAGATTTCAATACCCCACTGAGCTCATTATATTGCTCAACAGGACAAAGGATAAACCAGAATAATCCCAACTATCTATAAGAACACTTGGAGACTAAGCAACACACTCCTGAATAATTAATGGTTCAAGGAAAAAATAAGGAAAAAAATAAAAACATTCCTGGAACAAAATGAAAAAGAAAATACAACACAGAAAACCCTATGGGATACTTTAGATGCAGTCCTAAGAGGGAAGTTTATAGCCCTCAGTGTCTACATTAAAAAAGCAGAAAGAGAACAAATAAATGAACTAAATTACTCTGCAGCTAAAATATCTTGAGGGACAACAACAAATGAACACTAAACCCAACAGACAGGAAGGAATCACAAAAATCAGAGCAGAAATGAGTGGAATAGAAACAAAGAAAACAATAAAAAGAATCAATGAATCCAAAAGTTGATTCTTTGGAAGGATAAACAAGATAGATAGACTCCTAGCTCAGTTAACCAAAAGAAATAAAGAGGAACACAAATCAATAGTATTTTTGATTAAAGGAGAAACATCACAACAGAGAAAAAATCCAGGCAATCATATAAGAATACTTCAAAAATATATTATCTACTATATTTGAAAACCTAAGAGAAATGGATGAATATTTGAAGTCCCAGAATTCACGAAAGCTTAGCCAAGAAGAGACTAACAGCTTAAAGAGACCCATAATATATGAGGAAGTTGAAAATGTAGTAGTAAAACTACCAAATAAATAAAGCCCAGGCCCAGATTGTCTCACCCCCGAATTCTATAAAACATTTAAAGATGACCTACCATTATTAGTAAAACTGTTCAAAAGGATACAAGTAGAGGGAAAACCCCCAAATTCCTTTTATGAAGCCAGCATCACTCTAATACCAATACCAGGAAAATATACAACCAAAAAAAGAAAAATACAGACCCATATCATTAATGAACATAGATGTAAAAATTCTCAACAAAATACTTGCAAACTACATACAGACCCATATCAAAAAGATCATCCATCATGATTAAGTTGGATTCATACCAGAGATGCAGGGATGGTTCAATATACTTAAATCAATAAATATCATAAAACACATAAATGGACTAAAAGACAAAAACCACACTATCACCTCAATTGATTCAGAGAAAGCCTTTGACAAAAATCAGTATCCTTATTGCTTAAAGTCCTAGAGGGAATTGGATTGGAGGGATCATTCCTCAATGTAATCAAAGGCATGTACAGCAAATCCACAGCCAACATCCAACTAAATGCAAAAAAAAAAAAAAAAAAAAATGTTAGAAGCATTCCCTTTAAAGGAAGGAACACAACAAGGCTGTCCCTGATCACAACTCCTCTTCAATAAAGTGCTTGAACCAGTGCAATAGGCAAGAAAGGGAAATCAAAGGAGTATTAATTGGAAAAGAGGAAGTCGAACTATTCCTCTTTGCAGATATATGATAGTTTACCTAAGGGATGCTAAAACCTCTACCAGAAAATTCTTAGAAATGATTAAGAGTTTTTGTAAAGTGGTGGCATACAAAAATTAACCTAGAAAAATCTGTAGCCTTCTTTACATCAACAACAAGCAACTAGAGAATGAATGCAAGATCTTCTGATTCACAATAGCCACAAAAACAATAAAATACTTAGGAATAAACTTAACCAAAGACACCAAAGACCTCTACAACAAAAAGTGTAATCCCCTGAAGAAGGAGAATGAAGAAAACATCAGAAGATGGAAAGACCTCCCATGCTCATGGGTTGGAAAAATTAATATAATAAAAATGTCCATTCTACCGAAATTTATATACATATTCAATGAAAATCTCAATTAAAACACCCAAGAGCTTCTTCACAGACTTGGACAAAAAAAAATCCTTAAATTCATATGAAAAAAACAAAAGACCTTGAATATCTTAAGTGACCCTGAGCTAAAAGTGCAATACAGGGGGAATCGCTATTCCAGACTTCAAACTATATTACAGGGCTATAGTCATAAGAACAGCCTGGTAGTGGCACAAAAACAGGTCTCTAAACCAGTGGAAAAAAATGGAAGATCCAAACTTGAGCACATACAATTTAGGCCACCTCTTATTTGACAAAGTGTTCAAAAAGACTCAATGGAGGAAAGACAGCATCTTCAGCAAATGGTGCTGGCAAAACTGGATCACCATTTGTAGAATAATAAAATTAACTCCCTACCTTTCACCCTGTACAAAAACAACTCCAAATGGAACAAAGACCTCAGTATGAAACTCAAGACTCTGAAGGTGATACAAGAAAACACTGGCAGTGATCTACATGACATAGGCATAGGAAAATGACTTTCTAAATCAAACAGCATCTGCACAGGATTTAAGGTCAATGATTGACAAACGGGTTCTCATGAAACTCAAAATCTTCTGTATAGCAAAAGAAACAAACAAGGAAGTGAAGAGAAAACCCACAGAGTGGGAGGAAACTTTCACCAGTGATACATCTGACAGAACATTAACATCCAGACTATATAAACTATTCAAAAACAAAAGTAAAACAAAAACAAAAACAAAACCCCAAATGTCCCACTCAAGAGATGGAGTAAAGAAAGAACTGAAAAGACATTTCACAAGTGAGGAAATAAAGATGGCTGAGAAACATCTTAAAAAGTTTTCCGGGGCTGGAGAGATGGCCTAGAGGTTAAGAGCTCCGACCGCTCTTACAGAGGACCCGGGTTCGATCCCCAGCACCCACATGGCGGCCGAGAACCATCTGAAACTCCAATTCCAGGAGAACTCCAGCTCCAGGGGAATCCGAGACCCTCTTCTGACCTCCGCGGCATTGCACGACACGGGTGCACAAACTTGCATGCAGACAGTACATTCATACACATACAGAAATAAATAAAATAAAAAAAAAAGTTTTCCATATCATTAGCAATTTAGGAAATGCAAATTAAAACCAATTTAAGATATCATCTCACTCCCATAAACTGGCTAAGATCATGCAAACAAAAGACAACAAATGCTGGAGATAATATGGGAAAAGAGGGATACTTATTCTTGAAACTGCTCGGTGGAATGTAAAACTTGCACAACACAACCACACACAAAGCAGTGTGGAAAACCTTAAAAGACTCAAAAAATGGCTTCTACCATCTGACCCAGGTCATACGCACTCTTGTGTATCATACCCAACAACTCATCGTATACTGCAAAGATACATGCACATCTGATGTTATGCAGCTCTTTTCACAAAAGCGAACAGCGAGCAGCTGGTACTAAAACAAATGCCCCTCAGCCAAATGAGGTGGATAGGCCAAATTGATACATATATGCAATGGGTTTCTATTCAGAGTAAAGAAAGTGGACAAGGAACTTTGTAGGTAAAATAGGATGGAACTAGAAGATTCAATCTAAATGCTATAGTAAGACATCTCCCAATAAAAAAAAAAATGACAATAGTATCCCTCATCTGTGGATGCTAGACAATACTTAGTAGTAAGATGACATTGAGGAAATAAGATTTAATGAGTAGTCTTTTTATATATATATATATAATTTATATATATATATATACTCATATGATTATGATGTAGATTATATATTTCTTTTTTGTTACTATTATATTATATCTATATATCTATATATACTATATATATATATTCCTCTTCTATCTGAAAGCCCACTTGCTTACATTATAATGTGCATACTAATGGCATTCCCATTAACCTTCACTTATTTTTCCAATTCTTGTGGTATATGGGGGGGGAATGGTATGTAACATAAAATTGAAAGGGAAAATATGATTTCCAAAAATGGTTGCCCTCATTTATGGATTGTAACACCCATTTCCCAATTGAAAGGAAAGCTGGATAGGATTATTGTTATATTTCTTTTTAACTGAAAGCAACTGTGCTGTTATAATATGAATCTCTTAATGGCATCTAGAATCAACCTACCACGTATTTTCCGACTCTGTTATTACTGTATATGGGTGGGAAGTACATATTAATATCTTAGAGTTATATAAAATTTAAAGGGAAAATGTGAATGCTTAAACATATTTTGGAATTAACATATAGTATATTCTTGGAGGTCATAATTTTGATACACATGTGATGGTTATATAGGCATATGTTGGAACAATACAAAGAGGAAGGAATAGAAACACCATAAAGAACTGACTGATACAGATAAATTCTTCCCAAAACAACAAGCCTCTGAAGTGAAAAACTTTGGAAAAATTGAGAGAAAGATCCAAGAAATGTATGGAAGAAGGCATGAAATGGGGTGGGGTGTGGTGGGGGGTAGGGAGAGGGGAATGTGGTGAAATTGGACTGAAAGATAATGTATGACATACACAAATCATCCACAAAAGTATTTAAAAAAATAAAAAAGTATAAATGATATGAAAAATAGAATATGTCCCAACCAAACCCCAGTCATCGATAGAAGTGTTTTTTTTTTCTTTTTTGTTTTGTTTTGTTTTTCTGTATGTGTATGAATGTACTGTCTGCATGCAGGTCTGTGCACAAGTGTCGTGCAATGCCACGTAGGTCAGAAGAGGGTCTCAGATTCCCCTGGAACTGGAGTTATCCTGGAATTGGAGTTTCAGATGGTTCTCTGCCGCCATGTGGGTGCTGGGGATCGAACCCGGGTCCTCTGCACGAGTGGTCAGCGCTCTTAACCGCTAGGCCATCTCTCCAGCCCTGATAGAAGTCTTTTAAAATGAAGAATACTTATAGGAATTCCCATACACAATATTGAAAGAATAATCATAAACATAATCAAATGATTCAATGAATTTAAACAATTCACACACACACACACAAACACACACACACACACACAAGGATAGGGAAAAGCTGTACTCTTGAATGAAGCTCAAAAAGTACAAATATACTGTTGAATGAAATGACGATAGATGATGATCTGAAAAGTGAATTCATGAAAAAGAAATATTGAAGGACAGTCAGACTGAAATAAAGATGGAATTCAAAAACTCAATAAAACAATTTGAAATGATAGGGAAAAAGCATCACTAATTGAATCACTGAAATGTAAATATAATATCAAGACTGGATGACAAAGTTGAAGAATTGGACTGCTGAAATAAAGAATATGAACAATAAAAAGAAAAATGATCGGAATGGATATGCCAGAAATATGGGACACTATGAAAAGAAAAATAAATCTATCCATTAATGGCATAAATGAATGAAAAGAATCTCAGGTCATTGGGATTGACCATATCATCAATAGGATTATAGAATAAAATTTCAATAAATTAAGGAAAGTCATACACATACAGATAAAAGATGCATACAGTATATAGGTGCTGGGAACCAAATCCAGTTCATCTGGAAGAACAAACAGTGCTTTGAACCACTGAGCAAACTCTCCAGCCCCTCATTCTCAGTTCTTAATCTAGACCTATCAAAAAACTGAAAATGAACTTAATGGAACTAATTGTAGAGATACTTTTTATTTGTGCTTGTAGTAAATTATATTTACGTATTCAATCTCATGCCCTAGCCTTCTGACCTTACCATGGTTGGTTCAGGTCTTCAGAGACATAAGGGATGCAACATAATTTTAATTTTACTCAAGAAGTGAGAGAAGATTGCTAGCAATTATTGTTATACTGGCACACTACTAATATGTTGAGCTCCTCTCATATTCCTTCTCAGACTACACTCTATTGAATCCTTAAAATGGTCCAGTGTAACATAATGCTATGCAAAGTGAAGTTTAATAGAATGGATAAAGGGAATTAACATAGGAAAGGGAATGGATATAGGGACAGATTAATGTGAAGCAGCAGAAGAAAATTTCAGAAAGTTAACTGAGCACCTTTAAGTGGTTGGCATTTTACTGAGAACATGAAATGGGACAATCAAGCAAGCACAGTTTGTGCAGTAAGAAAAGGAGTTTTCTGAAAATGTTGCTAATTATCTTATGCATATTACTAAACATCAGTTTGTTTGGTGTTAGTCTTCTGAATATTGATATAGTGATGCCTCTCCAAAGCCTGCTATTAGAATACAATATTGTGTAAATAGAATAATTAAAAGAGAATGGAACATGAAAAATTATTAATAAATTTGAACTGAAATTCCTGGTATATTAATAGGTTTTCAATGGAAAAAAAAGATGCACACAGAATACCAAATAGAGAGGATCAGAATGAAAACTCTGCATGGTGTAACACATTAAAAATAGTAAAAAACAGATCAAAGAGAGAATACTAAAATCTGCAAGAGAAAATCAAGTTACTTGCAAGACAAGACTTGACATCTATGACAGAATGCATGTACTCTGGTGGAGGGGCATGTAATGGGAAATGCGTATAAATTTGATTGGGAAAATTTTTATGAAATGCACAAACTGAATAAACAATGAAAGAAAAAAAGTTGCATGTTAATGATAGCCCATCAGAATTATAGCTGACATTTCAATACAAACTATTAAAGTGAAAAAGACAGATTAGTTTAATGGACTGAGAAGCCAAATTCTACATTTTGTTGTCTCACATTCAAGGAAAGGCACCACCTTATGGTGAAATGTTAAAGGTGTATTTTGAAGTGCTAAAGGTATCTGGCACTGTAATTCGTTCCATGAAGGGAAATAATTCATACACATAGCCTGGGCAAGTGATTTTAGCAAACTAGTAAATTACTCCCTGTTCTGGTTTGTCTTCCATTGCTGTGACAAAACACTCTGACTGACACCAATTTGGGGAGGAAAGGGTTTATTCAGCTTACATCTCCCAGGTCACAGTTCATCACTTAGGGAGCCCAAGGCAGGAACTCGGGGCAGGAACCTGGAGGCAGGAGCTGAAGCACAGAACATGGAGGAGTGCTGTTTACTGGCTTGCTCACCTGGCTCATGCCCAGCCTGCCTTCTTATACAGAACACAACAACCTGCCCAGAGTGGCACCACTCATTGTGGGCTGGGCCCTCCCATACTACTCGACCATCAAAACAATACTCCACAGATGTGGCCACAGGCCAGTCCAATGGAGCCAATTCCCCAATTGAGGCTCCCTCAACCCAGGTGTGTCAAGTTGACACTAAAGCTATCCAGCACACTCCCTTTAGAGTGCAAGGCTTATGAAGCCAAGTAGAAATCAAAAGGACTGCTTTTAGTATTTGGGTTATAATCTTGGTCAACAAATTTTCTGTCTCTGATCCACCCTATCTAAGATTTTTTCTTCTTGGAATGGGTAGACACTTTCTTAGAATTGCTATTCACAATTCATTCTGTAAACATGAGATTTATTTGATGTATGACTGTGCATAAAACAGAAAATACAGGCATGGTGTGGTGCTGCACACCTTTAAATCCAGCACTAGGGAGACAGAGGCAGGCAGGCAGATCTTTGTGAGTTCAAGGTCAGCCTGCTCTACATAATGAGTTACAGGACAGCTAGGGCTACAGGGCAACCCTGTTTTAAAAAGACCAAAAAGAGAAAAAAAAAACAAAACTAGAAACTACAATTAAAGTGGATGATTACTAGTGTTACTAGAGGAGAGGGCAATGATGTCTGACACATTCTCCCAGTACTTCTTGCAATTGTGCCAGAACTTGCCAGGACTTCCTTTCTTATATCTTCCAGATATTCATGGTATGAATTCTTCCTATTTGGTTTTCTTGCTAACTCACAACTAGCTGCAACTTCTCCTTTATCTTTGTTTTCTCAGCATTCCCATTTTAACCCTTATACTTGTTTTAATCAATATTTACATAAAAGATCACTAAACTGCACTTTTTAAAAATTTTTATTTATTCTTGCATGTGTATGAATGTACTGTCTGCATGTAGGTTTATGCACCCGTGTAGTGCAATGTGGCGGAGGTCAGAAGAGGGTGTTGGATTCCCCTGGAACTGGAGTTAAAGAAAGTTCTCAGTCGCCATGTGGGTGCTGGGGATCGAACCCGGGTCCTCTGCAAGAGCAGTTGGCGCTCTTAACCGCGAGGCCATCTCTCCAGCCCCCTAAACTGCACTTTTAAGAGAATGTCATTTTATTTACAAATTATCTCTCCATAATATTTTCATATGTATTTAAATGTTTATAAGAGGGTGTATGAGTTTGCCTGGTATGTGCTCACATGAAAGGCCAAAGGAAAAATAAATCTGGTATCTCTCTAATTCAACCTCTTGAAGGGCTTTATACACATCCCAACAGCAAATGTTTATGAAAAGTCTGAAGTGTAGGACTGGTATACACAGCAGTCATACAATTATCAAGTATAACCCCATGGATATGTACTAGATAAACTAGAAGAAATTAAAGGAATAAAACGCAATCTGAGAATTTCTTTTATCAATTATTTTGGAAGAGAAACAGCTAACATAATAAAATAAATGCTGAGAAAATAAGAGCCAGTGCTTCTATAATGACATTTCTGTATTATGTTATAGATTGTTAGATAATTGAGCCTTAATACATTAAGCAAATATTAAATCATTTCTAGATATTCATAAAGAGAATAAGCACTTAGTAATAATCATGATGGTAATAAATAGTAAGTTTAGCATATCACTGTTAAGATTCTGTAGGGAGAAATTACATATACAAGTTGTGTAGCCCATTACACTTTCCTTAAAGTATTTTAATAAACACTCTATTTTTATATTTTCAAGAACATTAGAGTAACTCAATTAATTCCATAGTTTTGCCCATGAGAAAATTGATGTTCTTAAAGACGAAGTGTCTTATATTTATGAGAAAATAAAGCAATGGATGTTTCCTTAGATAATTAATTCCCTTACACAATTTGAAATATTTTTTGTCATGCAATGTTTTAGTCATCATCTGTATGCACTTTTCTAGTTTATACTAACAGAATGAATGATGGGTTTAATTATGAAAATTTCATACATGTTTATAAGGTTCTTTGATCATATTTAACTCTTTATCTATTACAAAATATATGCTGTTTTGAGAACAATATCTGTACAACACCAAAGGAGGAGAGAAAATTTAATGGATTTGGTTCTGAATTGTACCAACATTTTCTAGTTATTTCTCCAAGCATTTCTTTTAAAATGAAAATTAAATATAAAATTTTAAAACAGGCAGTGTTCCAAAAATTTGCAAAATATCACAGAAATTTTACAGATTTTCCGCTTTTTAAAAATATAATTTATCTTATTTTATGTGTATGAATGTATTCCCTGGATGCATGTAAATGTACCTGTATTGTGCAATGTTTGCAGAGGTGAGAAGAAGGGGTCTGATCCTCTGGAACTGGAGTTACAGTGTGTTCTTAACTGCCATGTGGTTGCTGAGAATCAAATCTGGGTCCTCTGCAAGAGCAGTTAGTACTCTTAACCACTGAGCCATGTCTCCAGACCAAGTTTCCATGTTTGTTTATGAGGTTTTCTCCTATTGACATTTTTTAAATGTAGTTTTTATTGTTATTAAACTTTTTTCCATAAATCAGATCATTTTTCATTTGAATTTAGAGTCACTTCCCTTTCCATGCCCCCCACCCCACCTGAGTCCCTGTACTGTACATATATCTTCTTATTGGTATTTTATAAAAGCAGGATGTGTTTCATGTCACTGAATGATCATTCTTACATTATGATATGCTTTATTTAAATGTCATTATATTTCACCTCAGATCAATTTTCTGTTTCAGAATACCACCTAGGATTCTATTACATTTTTTTGCATATCTTTTTAGGGTCACTTATTTATTGCAATTTCTTTACTTTCCTCTTTTTTGATGATGTTGCTAAAGGGATTTTAGATGAGATTTCTTTCCTTTGGGATTTTTCTGCTGTGCTAATTTTGCTAAAATCCCTTCCTAAAGGTGTTAGCAGAGTCCCTGTGACAAAGTGAGTTATGATTTTGCCAAACTAGGAATTTTATTTAGCTTACTAACAGAGAAATTCCATTGAGCTTACTAACTTATTAAAGAGCAAGGGGGAGGGGGCAGTGTTACAAAAATGTGGGCACCACCCCCGCGAAGTTCACACAGGAAAGTCTCCATCCCCACATGGTCCTTGCTACCTCTGGCATTGGAACAAAAGTTGAGAGTGAGGATGCCTCTCTCTGGCTTCCTCAGCTTATGCACTTGGTGCCTCCTCACTGGCAACTCAGAGGAACATGTTGGTTGAGAGGCATGACTCGTTGTCTTGCCCCTCCTTTCTTGTTTGTGATGATCCTAAGTCAGTGGGTGTAACCAAGTTTGGGAAGAAAGCATCTGATGTCCATGTTCACTCTTTTTGAGTACAGCCGGTGCTATGGCACATTCCTTATTAGATTGGGATTATGAGGTCATAAGAGGTAGACAAAAAAATCAATAAACTATCAAAAAAAGAAAAGAGGTAGACAAGGAAGGTGATGCACCCTTGTCATCACATAGTAAAAGGAGCCCTTTGTATCAAAAAAGACTGTCAGTGCTAGAATCCATTACTCAGTTGAAATGGCATTTTTAAGGTTTCTCTTCTGTATAGTTGCTTTATCCTCAGTCTCTCCACTCATCTTCAGGAGGCATTATACCCAATGCACACTTAGAGAGCAGGTGTGGTTTCCATTCTCTTAATAAAATCATATTTACATGTTTGTTTTATCATTTTTTCTGAGATATTTACACAGCTATCCATGCATTAACACCAATTTATTACTAATATTTTAGATGTAGGTCTATTTACTGTATACATTATGTTATAATAAAACACTATTGTGTTTGATTCTCAAACCATTTGTTGTATGGAATAGTATTTCAATCAGTGTCTGTACCATAGACAAATCTACAATTTGTGTGTGTGTGAGTGTGTGTGTGTGTGTGTGTGTGTTTGTATGTGTCTGTGTGCATGTGTCTCTGTGTGTGTCTGTGTGAGCAGATATGTGTGTTATTTGGGGTGAAAATAATCTTAAATTTTGGCCTATATGATACTGTAAGAATCAATCATTTCTTGAATGAGCTAAGGCCCTTGTCACATAATCATTAACAACTTGTTAATATCTTCCGCTGCTCATCTGAAAATTTCAATTCCATCAGGAAAATTTGGCTTCACATAATCCACCCTGGCATGGTTTTATTTCTTCATTTAAATCAATTTTACATTAGACACAAAATTGCTTTCAGTATATTTCAAAAATTGCAATTCTCTAAAGTAAAATGACGTGTGGTATAACCATTTTTAGATAAATTGGATAAACAATATAGGGCACCAATTAAAATATATGTACCCATACTTTCTTCAAAATCTACTTTCTTTTTCTAATATAAATATATAAGTTTTGATTATGTAATAGCTTTTAAATATGAAGTGTATTAATATGATCTTTTCTTCAAAGCAATTTTTAAAATTATTTATTTATTTTTTTTGGTCTTTTTGAGACAGGGTTTCCCTGTAGCACTAGCTGTCCTGGAACTCACTCTGTAGACCAAGCTGGCCTTGAACTCACAAAGATCTGACTGCCTCTGCCTCCCAAGTGCTAATATTAAAGGTGTGTGCCACAACATCTGGCTTTCAAAGTCAATTTTTATTGAAGCTTTGTGCATATCATATAAAGTTTCAAATCAAATCTAGGCCCGTGCCCCCATCCCTGCCCTGCCCCCCCAACTCCACCAGAGCTCATGCATTCTGCCAAACATGGTTTTCATCTTTTTCTCAATGTGTCTCAAAATTCTCAGTGCAGAACTTTACTGTTTCAAGCAGAAGTTCACTGTTTCAGTCAGTTCTTTGACCAGACATTTTATTGTTTTTGTTTTTGTTGTTGTTGCTGTTGTTGTTGTTATTCCTTCCAATATGTATCACTCCAAAATATGTATATATGTATGTCACATATATCATAGGCTTTTGCGTCTTCAGCTTATGATTTTAATATATTATATCTTTTAAACATAATAGAATGAATAATACTGAGAATGAAATTCATACTAAATGAAAGTGAATCCAAGTTTACTAAGATTCTCATTAACATAACAGCAAACAAAGAGGCTGAAGATATAGCTCAGTGGTTAAGACCACTGGTTGCTCTTGGAGAAGACCTGGGTTTGTTTCCCAGCACCCACATGGCAGATAAGAACAGTCCATAACTCCAATTTCAATTGATCTGACCTCTGCAAACAATGCACAACACAGGTCCACTTACATACACATAGAGAATATGCATACAAATAAAATAAAATATTAAAAGAAAAACAGAAAATAAGCTGTGTTTAGTAGCACAGCCCCAGCACTTGGGAGGCAGAGGCACATAGATCTCTGTGAGTTTGAGGCCAGTCTGGCCTATATAGCAAGTTCTAAGAAAGCTGGGCTACTCTCAGAAAGAAGGGGAAAAAAAGCAAACTAACTGCATTTTGTTGAAAACTGGTTTTGAATTCACAGTTATTCTGCAGTGATAAATATCCTCTATATACTACTCAGAATCACATTCTTCATGTGTAGACAATCCCCCAGGCCTGCTGGGGAATTTCAGGGTCTGAAGGAATGGGGTGACTGGGGGATTGTCTACAGTCATGTTACTAATTTAAAGTTAAATGTTTACTGAATATTGGAGCAAGAACCATTAAGTGGGGTGGGTGATGGTATTGCAGGCTAGAGGAAGGAGAATGAAGAACAAAAATGATTTGAAGAAGGCATAGTGATATCTGCTACTGTGGAAGGTTCCTAAATGTATACATATATGCGTTTGATCAAAATATATATCATCAAACTCAAATAGTAATAAAATGAACAAAAGAGAAAGGAAAATAACATAGATGAAGTTACATTATAATATAGAGAAAATGCTCCTACAAAACAACACAGGCTAGCAATAAAACCTATGTCCAGGAATTGGTTACCTCCTTTGGAGTTAGTCAGTCTGGTCCCATATGTCACCAAGCATTGATGGTTACTGTTATTGCTTTTGGTTACCATCCAAATCTTGATGGTAAGACCTTATCACTGAAGCCACCAGATACTTGAGTTATAGAACAACTTTCAGAAATCAAGCTGGTCCTGACCAGGAGGATTCATCCTCCTTGGTTAGCTTTCATAATGCCTAATGGTGCTATATATGATACTGGAAGACTAAAGTAATCAACAGTCTTACTCAACTATGAATTCTGAAAGCTACAAAAATGACTCCCATAAAATTCCTGCCACTACTGCACAAAGTATGTCTACTTGTGCAATAGTGGCAGGAATTTTATGGGAGTTAGCGGCAACATTCTGTCTAGAATAAAGGCCTACTCCATAAAATGGAAGGTATAACAAGAACTAGGAACATTTGGCTAGGAAAGTCATAGACCTTAGAGTAAATTCTCCTACCATTATTATGCTAAACTGAGATATTATTACACTGGCTCCTAGTGACTTATTACTATACCCATACATAAGGGCTTAGGTCAATCCTAAGAAGGCAGGCTTGCTTTGGCAGCACATGTCAATTAGCACAGAGACACAGTCAAAACTCATCAGACTTCAGAGAAGATGGCTGCATAGTGCTTAGCCCTAAATGGGACACCTAAAAGACACCCCTTCCCTAATGCCTAGTGATTACCCGAGAGGAACAGAAAGATTGCAAGAGCCAGAGGTGGTGGATGTCTACAAGAAGATGAAAGATATGTTTGGCATGATCTGGAGTGGGCTGGGGATGGGGAGAGGAGAATATGCTTAAATTGGACTGAAAAATAATATACGAAATACATAAAACATCAATAAAAATATTTTAAAAAAGAAGACTGTTTTCCATACAACAGGACACTTGAGCATATAAACTCACCTAAAGGGTGACCTCCTGTGTAATACCTATTCAATCTCAAATCACAAAATCTCACTGCATGAAGAGGAGAGGTGGGCATAAGGGTCCCACTGCTACCTGAGGATCTATCAGCAGTTGATAGCTTCTTGGAAAAGGGGGGGGTCAATTTTCTTAAAGTGTATGGAATCTAGTAGGCTGACCCACTGGATAGAAACTTCCTCAAGATTATTTTGGTAACACAAATTGGACTTGATAAGCTTAAATATGAGAATATGAAATTAGTGGAAGTAGGACATAGATCTGAGAGAAAAATGAGGGGAAAATGAATGAATACTATCAAAATCTATCAAATAAAACAAAAAATAAATATATATGTATTACATGAAATTCTCAATTAATAAAAGTATTAGGTAAAAAAATGCAAGTTTGAAAATCATATTTTCCTTCATTTCCTATTGTTCTTGTAAAATAATTTTAATTAATTGGGTGAACTTATTTAAAACGGACATATGTCGTTACTGATATGAAAAACTTTTGCTTGTTTTTCAAAAATGAAGGAAATGAAGGAAATTGGCAAAACAAGCATCAAAAATTAACATCAAATCCAAAAACCAAAAGATGAATGGTGGTGAAAAGCCAGCATACTGTTTATAATAACACATTTAACTTTCATGAAAAACACCATGTAGAGAGTCTAGGAAATAACTGAATGTTTCTACCACACATTTTCCAAGGTTTTGTCATTTGTCTGGTGGCTTGCTTATCTTTGTTTGAATCATGGTTTTGTCTATTAACTTCAGTTGGTTTATTTAATTCTCTCAGTTGTCATATGTTTCTTGAAGCTGTAAAAATTTGTCTTATATTGATATATTATATGAACATAAAGTGGGTTAGAGACCAAATCCTGATGTGACATTCATTTATGCCAAATTTTTATCAAAATGTGTAAAACCATTCTTTTGTGAAAACTGCACATAATGAATATACACAACTAAATTAGGGTTCCATCAAAACTCTATGGGAAGGGGGGGTGGGAGAGAGACACGGGTGTATATTCGATTAATGCATATATAATTGATGTGAGTTCAACTAGTACCCAGTTTTGCCTAGACACTGTACAGGAAACATGGTGTCTTAGGACTTAGTAAAAGTAAATATGTGTATATTAAACAACATTGGTTTACAGACTCTGATAAAAAAAAACTCTATTAATGAACAAAGTAATTATGAGTAATATAAACTCAGTATTCAAGTAAAACAAAATTCAATTGTATTTCAACAATTTAGAGGCATATAGTACAAAAAGAAAAGAGTGGTAAGGATAGCAAGAGAGAGAAAAACAGAGAAAACATTTGTATATAGAGAGACCTATTACATTTTCTCCATTAAAAAATGAATCTGGGGCTGGAGAGATGGCTCAGCAGTTAAGAGGTTAAGAGCACCAATTGCTATTACAGAGGACCGGGGTTCGATTCCCAGCACCTACATGGCAGCTAAGA
The DNA here is from genome assembly GCA_009823505.1 of Rhizomys pruinosus. Classification (NCBI taxonomy): domain Eukaryota; kingdom Metazoa; phylum Chordata; class Mammalia; order Rodentia; family Spalacidae; genus Rhizomys; species Rhizomys pruinosus. The sequence goes on from VZQC01003400.1 coordinate 800,811, forward strand.
ACCATCTTTAACTCCAGTTCCAGGGGAATCCGACGCCCTCTTCTGACCTCCACAGGATTTCATGACATGGGTGCACCAACCTACATGCAGACAGTACACTCATACATATAAAAAATAATAATAAATAAATATTTTAAAAAAGAAAAATGAATCTAACTTAATAATATACACTAAGACATCATAAACAAGATTAAGCAAAAGACCAATTTATTTAAGTGGATAATATATTTACAAGCTCTTAAATTTATGCTTAACTAGAACAAAAAAGTCTTCACTATTGTATTTTCTAACAATTAAGCTACCACCTGGTGGGAGATGTCATAAGACTCCAGAAACTAACCTCCCTGTAGTTATTGTACCTGTAGCCTGGACCACTTTTGAAATTAGTTTTATTTCGGGGCTGGAGAGATAGCCTAGCGGTTAAGAGCACCGACTGCTCTTACAGAGGACCCGGGTTCGATCCCCAGCACCCACATGGCGGCTAAAAACCGTCTGTAACTCCAATTCCAGGAGAACTCCAGTTCCAGGGGAATCCGAGACCCTCTTCTGACCTCCGCGNAGATAAGTCAACAGTCCATAACTTCCAATTTCAAGGACATCTTTACTTCCTCTTCTGGCCTCTCTGAACAAAATGGGTGTACTTATATACATAAAGGCAAAAAAAAAAAAAAAAAAAAAAAAAAAAAAAATATAAAAAAAAAGAAAATAAAGCTGTGTTTAGTGTACACACGAGCCCCCAGCACTTGGGAGAGCTAGAGGCCAGCATAGATTTCTGTAAGTTCAGAGCCAGTCTGGCCATATATAGTAAAGTTCTAAGAAAGCCTGGGCTACTCTCAGAAAGAAAGGGGAAAAAGCAACTAACTGCATTTTGTTGAAAACTGGTTTTGAATTCACAGTTATTCTGCAGTGTAAATATCCTCTATATACTACTCAGAATCACATTCTTCATGTGTAGACAATCCCAGGCCTGCTGGGAATTTCAGGGTCTGAAGGAATGGGGTGACTGGGGATTGTCTACAGTCATGTTACTAATTTAAAGTTAAATGTTTACTGAATATTGGAGCAAGAACCATTAAGTGGGGTGTGATGGTATTCAGCTAAAAAAATAAGAACAAAATGATGAAGAAGGCATGTGAAGCTAGTGAAGGTTCCTAAATGTATACATATATGCTTTGATCAAATATATATCATCAACTCAAATAGTAATAAAATGAACAAAAGAGAAAGGAAAATAACATAGATGAAGTTACATTATAATATAGAGAAAATGCTCCTACAAAACAACACAGGCTAGCAATAAAACCTATGTCCAGGAATTGGTTACCTCCTTTGGAGTTAGTCAGTCTGGTCCCATATGTCACCAAGCATTGATGGTTACTGTTATTGCTTTTGGTTACCATCCAAATCTTGATGGTAAGACCTTTCACTGAAGCCACCAGATACTTGAGTTATACAGAACAATTTCAGAATCAAGCTGGTCCTGACCAGGAGGATTCATCCTCCTTGGTTAGCTTTCATAATGCCTAATGGTGCTATATATGATACTGGAAGACTAAAGGTAATCAACAGTCTTACTCAACTATGAATTCTGAAAGCTCAAAAATGACTCCCATAAATCTGCCACTACTGCACAAAGTATGTCTACTTGTGCAATAGTGGCAGGAATTTTATGGAGTTAGCGGCAACATTCTGTCTAGAATAAGGCCTACTCCATAAAATGGAAGGTATAACAAGAACTAGGAACATTTGGCTAGGAAAGTCATAGACCTTAGAGTAAATTCTCCTACCATTTATTATGCTAACTGAGAATTATTACACTGGCTCCTAGTGACTTATTACTATACCCAGTACATAAGGGCTTAGGTCAATCCTAAGAAGGCAGAGCTTGCTTTGGCAGCACATGTCAATTAGCACAGAGACACAGTCAAAACTCATCAGACTTCAGAGAAGATGGCTGCATAGTGCTTAGCCCTAAATGGGACACCTAAAAGCAACCCCTTCCCTAATGCCTAGTGATAACCGAGAGGAACAGAAAAGATTGCAAGAGCCAGAGGTGGTGGATGTCTACAAGAAAGTGAAAGAATATGTTGGCATGATCTGGAGTGGGCTGGGGATGGGGAGAGGAGAATATGCTTAAATTGGACTGAAAGGATATATAGAATACAAATAAACATCAATAAAATATTTTAAAAAAGAAGACTGTTTTCCATACAACAGGACACTTGAGCATATAAACTCACCTAAAGGGTGACCTCCTGTGTAATACCTATTCAATCTCAAATCACAAAATCTCACTGCATGAAGAGGAGAGGTGGGCATAAGGGTCCCACTGCTACCTGAGGATCTATCAGCAGTTAATAGCTTCTTGGAAAAGGGGGGGTCAATTTTCTTAAAGTGTATGGAATCTAGTAGGGACCCATCTGGATAGAAACTTCGACTCAAGATATATCTTCCGGTCAGTACTCAAATTTGTGATCAATGAATTGAAACTATGAGAATATGCAAATTAGGAACGTATTTTAGAGTAAGTGTAGATGAAGAATCATCCACAATTAAAACGACCTGATTGAAGATATTAAAATGCAGATCCGGGAATATTTATCGATAGTGCAATTATGTTCACCTCCATAAAGGTATCATAGGATAAGGACGAAGAGCACTAGGGAATTAGCAACAAAAATAAAACATCACTCAATCATGATATTGGATCACTCTGACAAGTTAATCTCTGCAATTTATCATTTACTCATGAGATTAGGATACACAGAAAATGCAAGTTTGATCATATTTTCGCTTCATCCTGTTCTTAGGTAAATAATTTAATAATTCGGGTGAACTGTTATTCTAACCAACAGCGACATATGTCGTTCACTAGAGTATGAATAACTTTTGCTCTGTTTTCAAAATATGTGAAGGATAATGAAGGAATTGCAAAACATAGGATCAAAATTACATCAAATCGAAAACCAAGATGAATGGTGGTGAAAGCCAGCATACTGTTTATAATAACACATTAACTTTCATGATAAAACACCATGTGAGATCTAGGAATACTGAATGTTTCTACCACACATTTTCCAAGGTTTTGTCATTTGTCTGGTGGCTTGCTTATCTTTGTTTGAATCATGGTTTTGTCTATTAACTTCAGTTGGTTTATTTAATTCTCTCAGTTGTCATATGTTTCTTGAAGCTGTAAAAATTTGTCTTATATTGATATATTATATGAACATAAAGTGGGTTAGAGACCAAATCCTGATGTGACATTCATTTATGCCAAATTTTTATCAAAATGTGTAAAACCATTCTTTTGTGAAAACTGCACATAATGAATATACACAACTAAATTAGGGTTCCATCAAAACTCTATGGGAAGGGGGGTGGAGAGAGACACGGGTGTATATTCGATTAATGCATACTTAATTGAAGTGAGTTCAACAAGTACCCGCAGTTTTGCCTAGACACTGTACAGGAAACATGGTGTCTTAGGACTTAGTAAAAGTAAATAAAATAAAAAAAAAAAAACATTGGTTTACAGACTCTGATAAAAAAAAACTCTATTAATGAACAAAGTAATATAGTAATTAAACTCAGTATTCAAGTAAAACAAAATTCAATTGTATTTCAACAATTTAGAGGCATATAGTACAAAAAGAAAAGAGTGGTAAGGATAGCAAGAGAGAGAAAACACAGAGAAAACATTTGTATATAGAGAGACCTATTACATTTTCTCCATTAAAAAATGAATCTGGGCTGGAGAGATGGTTCAGCGTTAAGAGGTTAAAGAGCACCAATTGCTATTACAGAGGACCGGGGTTCGATTCCCAGCCCTACATGGCAGCTAACAACCATTTGAACTCCAGTTTCCAGGGGGAATCCGACGCCACTCTTTCTGACCTCCACAGGATTCATGACATGGTGCACCAACTACATGCAGACAGTACAATCTCATTGACATATAAAAATAATAATAAATAAATATTTTAAAAAAGAAAATGAATCTAACTTAAATTATACACTTAAACATCATAAACAAGATTAAGCAAAAGACCAATTTATTCTAATGTGGATAATAATTTACAAGCTCTTAAATTTATGCTTAACTAGAACAAAAAAGTCTTCACTATTGTATTTTCTAACAATTAAGCTACCACCTGGTGGGAGATGTCATAAGACTCCAGAAACTAACTCCCTGTAGTTATTGTACCTGTAGCCTGGACCACTTTTGAAATTTAGTTTTATTTCGGGGCTGGAGAGATAGCCTAGCGGTTAGGAGCACCGACTGCTCTTACAGAGGACCCGGGTTCGATCCAGCACCCACATGGCGGCTAAAAACCGTCTGTAACTCCAATTCCAGGAGAACTCCAGTTCCAGGGAATCCGAGACCCTCTTCTTGACCTCCGCGGGCATCTGCACAACAGGGTGCACAAACCTACATGCAGACAGTAATTCATACACATTCAAAAATAATAATAAAATTAAAAAAATTAAAAAAAAAAAGAAATTAGTTTTATTTCTTTGTGTTAAATTCTTTGTATCTTTAAGCTATTACTCCTCAGACAATCTATTACTGGCAAATATTTTCTCCCATTCTGTTGGCTGTTAATCACTCTCTTCTTAATCCCTTCCAACGGGATCAAGTAAGAATCTTAGAATTGTTTCTCAAAAAGTTACTATAGCCTAGACTACTATCCTCTGGCCACCAGCCATCACACCACATGAGGTTCTTATGACAGGAACTCAAGGAACACACTCCCAGAGTCCATTCTCCCATTGGCCAAGCTCCACACTCTCTGTGTGTCTGGAACCTCTTGGTGTTCTGTGACCTTGTCCCCAGGTAGAAACGTCCAGTCTGCTCTCTATAGTATACACCCCCACCTGAGGTCATTTTTGACATCTTGCACCTACCTTCCAGGAAGCACCCATCATTTCCCTTTGAGTCCTGCTCCTATAAAACAACCACTTCTGGTAGAACCTCCTGAACCTTCAAAAGATTTCCAATGATTAGTATCCAAAATGTAATTCTTTGGGAGTTTGTTACTTTGTTAAGAAGTGTACCTATCCAAAAAAAAAAAAAAAAAAAAAAAAAAAAAAAAAAAAAAGAAGTGTACCTGTCCCTAATGTGCACAAATGCTATTCTGTGATTTAATTAGTTAACAGAAATATTCTTTGAAAACTATCATCTTTTTAATTGTTTTTTTTCAGGAGATGTTTATTAATTAGGGCAATTATCTATTATTTTCATATAAATTTATGTATCAAACTACTGTAATATTAGATATATACATAAACCAATGTAGTCTCATAAGGAATTTCCAATACTTTATTGAATACAGTAGCAATATTGTGTAAAAATGAATTTCTATTTAATATGTAAAAATGATAGACTTTATTTAATATATTTTGATCATATTCACCATCTTCTCCATCTCCTCTCAAATTTATTCCCAGTTTCCTAACAACTCCAACATACTGTTTTTTTGTTTATTTGTTTCTTTTTTTTTTTGAGACAGGGTGTCCCTATAGCCCCAGTTCCTATGCAGACGAGGCTGGCCTTGATCTCCCAGAGATCTTTCTGCCTCAACCACATGAATTCTGGGATTTAAGATATGCACCACTACACCCAACCACGTTTTTTTTTACTTTTTAATAAAAACCATTGGGTGTTATTTGCCTTCCCCAAATATTCTTGAGTGAGTCCATTCCTTAATGCATAGTCAAGCTATCAAAAGCTGAATCCTTAAAGAAAGCTGATTCTTTTCCTAGAAGCTATCAATCAATTGCCAAGGTTCCTCAGATAGGAGTGGGAAGTCCAACCCACCACCCCACTCCATGCTGAAACTTTGCCTGGCTTGAACTACTGCCAGACTTATACATTCTGAGACAAGCACTTAGGCCTCATATATACATCTGCCCTGTTGCATCAGGAAATTACTGCTTCCCTATAGTTATTCATCAATTCTGGCTCTAACAACCTTTCTGCCCATCTTTCAGGATGATTCCTGGACCTTGGGGAAAGGAGTGTAATATAAACAGCCCAATTAGGGGTGATTACTCTGCAGTCCTGTTCTTTGCATCTTGATGTGTAGTGGGTCTCTGAGTTATACAACATCTGTGCCAATGACACACATGTGATGAAAACTGAGAGTGACAAATCTAGTGGTAGAACAGTGAGTCATTAGAACTTGGTTTAATACTATGAAGATTTTTCAGATTAATAGTAGTAGGATAAAAAGTTTTTACAAGATTTACAAAACTTTAACCCACTTAACCAAAAGAAAGAAAGGACCAAAATTAATAAAATCAAATACAATAATACATTTATGTACATTATAATTTTAAAATATATAATATAATAAGCATAAATAAAATCAGATATAATGTTACATTACAAATTATATTGAAGAAATTTCATGAATCATAAGACCATTCTTTAAAAAACTATATACATGGGTGGTGGGAGCAGCAGTGGCAAAGATCGCTGTGGAGCCAGGAGCAGTGACCTGAAGGGCATGCCTGGCGACAGCTGCTGAGGGGACCAGGTGATGGCAGGAGAGGTACTATGTGTTAACAATTTTGCACCATGAGTGAATATAAGGTAGTCATTCTTAGCTCAGGAGGTGTTGGGAAGTCAGCTCTGACTGTCCAGTTTGTTCTAGGACTTTTTGTTGAAAAATATGATGCTACCATAGAAGATTCTTACAGAAAGCGAGTTGAAGTAGATGCACAGCAGTGAATCTGCAGGAACAGAACAATTTACAGCAATGAAATATTTTATACATGAAAAATGAGCAAGGCTTTGGTTGACTTTATTCCATCACAGCACAGTCCACATTTAATGATTTACAGGATCTGAGAGAACAGATTCTTTGGGTTAAAAACACTGATGATGTTCCAGTGATTCTTGTTGACAATAAATGTGATTTGGAAGATGAAAGAGTTGTAGGAAAGGACCAGGGTCAAAAATCTAGCAAGACAATGGAACAACTGTGCAGTCTCAGAATCTTCTGCAAAATAAAAAATAAATGTAAATGAGATCTTTTATGACCTATTGCAGCAAATTAACAGAAAAACTCCAGTGCCTGGGAAAGCACTCAAAAAGCCATCATGTCAGCTGCTTTAATGTACTAAATGCACTGAGCCAGGTCTGAAAAACTGTTGCCCAATTCAACAGTGCCAGCATTCCAACTTTGTTAAACTTACCAACATCTTAAATGGACTTTCCTATGGTGGTACACTTTAAGAGGCAGATTAAAGCTACTATATCACTTTGCACATTCTAATGTTTCCAGCATCATAAGAGATTTTTACGTATATAATAGTTCTAGAGTATGCTGCTAGTAAAACCAGGGGCTACATTCAATATTACTGCTAAGAGACATTGTTCATCCACCAATGTTGTGCATGTCTGAAAATGGTATATATTGTATACTTTAACACACCCCATACATTGTATTGGAGAGTACAATAATGTAAATCCTAAAAGCACCACTATCTTAGCATAATAAAAGAAAGTCCAAAGAGCTCCTATATAGACTACTCCAGATAACTTCACTTCTTTGATACTTGTAGCTTATTGTATATTTTTAATTTTTTTTTTATTATTTATTTTTGTATGTGTATGAATGTATTGTCTGCATGCAGGTCTGTGCACCCGTGTCGTGCAATGCTGCGGAGGTCAGAAGAGGGTCTCGGATTCCCCTGGAACTGGAGTTCTCCTGGAATTGGAGTTACAGACGGTTCTTAGCCGCCATGTGGGCGCTGGGGATCGAACCCGGGTCCTCTGTAAGAGCGTCGGTGCTCTTAACCGCTAGGCTATCTCTCCAGCCCCGTATATTTTTAAATCAAGGTCATTATCATTGTACTGTCAAAATAAGTGTTTTGATTAACAAAATTATATAGTGTTTTTTTTTTTATTTTTTTCAAAAACCAGTGGAGACAGTGATCTTGTCTTTAAAATATGAGTCCTTTCTGAACAATGTCTTAGATTAAAGATGTTGCCTTTAATACCTGTTGGGAAGGAAATGTCCAGATTTTTCAAATCTCCTTATTATGGTTCCTTTTTGTTTACATAGGGAACAATGTTTATAGTTGTGTGTACAGTAGGGGTCTACAAGAAGTGTATACTTTCAAACCATTTTTTAAAGGATTTAACAATTTTTGAAAATTATTTTCATGCTCCTGTAGCTGTAGATTCCCACTGTGAATCCATTGCTTGCTCATGTATACGTGTATTTGCAATATCAAATATACAGGTTTAGTATTTTTGCCTGTTAGTGATTGTTTTACATGTATAACGTTTTGGTTGTGATGTTAAATGATGCCGGGCATGGTGGTAAGCCATTAATCCTAGCACTTGGGAGGCAGAGGTAGGGGGATCTTTGTGATTTCAAGGCCAGCCTGGTCTACAGAGCAAGTTCCAGGACAGCTGGGGCTACAGGGAGACCCTGTCTCGAAAAGACAAAAAAAAAAAAAAAGTTGTTAAATGGTGGACGAGTACTGTGGATGTGAATGCGGGATGTTATTTTAATCATGTATAATTGGTTATAAGGCCTTATTTGCAGTAACTTTCACTGTTTTGTTTAATAATGCCTTCTTGCTTTGTATGCATTAATGCCTGGGTGTAAAGATTGTGTGTCTATACAACAGGGAGCCACAGTATTTAAATTGACCAACCTAATGTTACAACTACTTCAAGGTGGCCAAGTGTAAACTAAAAGCCTTAATTAAAGTCATGCAATTTTATGTAACTTAGCATCCGTAGTAGCTCAATAAATTTGGATTGCCATAGAAAAAAAAAAACCTATAATATATATTTATTATATTCTTCCCAAACAGGAAAATCTAAAATGAATAGATAAATTTCTGGATATACGTTACTTAACAAAATGAATAAAAATAAAATAAATAATTTAAATAAACCCATAACAACTAATGCTATAGAAGCGGCAATTTAAAATCTCCCAGGACCAAAAGGATGCAGAGCAGAATTCTACTACAACTTCAGTACCTATACTCAAATTATTACATAAAATTGAAAAGGAAAGAATAAATATATATTCTTGTGAAACAATTTTTGCAGTTTTCATATGTTGGCTGATTATAGATAATCTTTTCCATTTTAAGTAACATTAAAATGTATTTAATTTCCTGTTTTCTCTCCTTTAAAAGCTTATTTTCATTCAATTATTACATAAACTTATATTTCCTTTTCAGGGTCAGATAATTTAGAATATTTATTCCTAGAGCCTTTCACATTTTCTCCTTGTAAGCCTACATGTAAGGCATGAACTATATATCTTTACCTGTTTTTCTCTATTTAATAAATCAAAGTTTTTGGCTGATTAGAAATCTTATGTAGCAGCAATATATAATCAAGTGTTAGATCTTAAATATGAATTCGAACATATGTGAATTTACTAGTATGGGAGTAAATGACTAAGCCCTGAAGGATCATGTGAGAATAACAATGGTTTCCTTTCTATCCACCCATAATTTAAAAACTTCAACTTCTGGTAGAAGTATAAAACCTTAAACATGCAGTACAATTAAATTTTAGTCAGAAATAAAAGGTGAACCTAAAATGCATCTTTTGGCAAATTTGAGGTTGGATAGACAAAAATGAATTTTTCCACTTCTCAAACGTTTTTTATATTAGAGATTAGCTAAGATTAGCATATAGCCAGAATGAATTAAGAAAATTTAAGTAAATGAACAGCTGTCTAAAAGAATGTTATTCTGTGTGGTCATCCACCTTTTTTTTGGTTCTCACAATTTTTCTGACTCCTTTTTGGAATAACCGATCAACCTTGGGAAGCAAAGAATTGAAATAGTGGACTATTCATCGATAAACACTCTATGGCATCTTGTTTTCTGTATTTATCTAATTGTGGGATTCTGTGTTAATCATCATCTGTTCATAAGGGTACTTCTCTTTTGTCACTTGGGTGGACCTACACTGAAGGACTTTTGGAGACATAAATCAAATTTTTCTAAGCATTATATATATATTATATTATATTATATATATATATATATCTTGGTGAGGGGCAATAGATTAAGGTGCCAGTAAGATAGGGTATCTAAATTCCATCAAAATAGATTGTATGAAGATTTCAAAAATTCAATAAAAATAAAATTATAAGAAAATAATAAAAATATGAAAATATGTATGAGTCATCTGTGTGTACTTTGGCACTAATGACCCAATGACCCTTCCAGAATATGAAAAATTGCTAACCTCCTATTGGAAGGGATGTTTTTCTTCCATATTAATGGAAGGTAACAACAAAAGAAGAGCACATGTACACACACACACACACATACACACAAAATGCGTGTTGGTGTGGAGGGTTACCTGCTATCTATTGTAGAAATAACGCTAACACAATTGTAGTGATATGTAGCAATAAACAAGTACAGTGTTCAGTAGTCTGTGTACTGGTAGGCCTTGTCTCTTTCTTGATACGATTTTCTGGGTACATTCTCCTTAAGTTGTAATAAGTGGTTGAGTGTCACTTACCATGCAGATCTGTGTTCTGGCATAAATTTCTCTAATCTGTATTGTATCTCTTTTAGTTATAGCCAAAAATTGAGTCATGTTATTCCCACAGATATAGCAAAACAAATAGAAAATAAGGTTTATATAGTCTCTGAATTTTCAGTCATCAAAGACTCGTGGTCCTGTCTGTCTGTTAATATATCATATGGAACATGTGAAGGATGGGACTTCAGCCAAATTGATAGAACATATAGAAAAAGGATCAAATAATGGATATTCCAAGTAGTATAACCTGTGAGAAAATGCACACTCAATATCATAGAGACATAGACCCCCAAGAAAACATTTCGAGTCAAATATTTTTTCAAATAAAAAAAACTTCAAGAACTTAGGTAAAATCTTCATGCAGTAATTTGTAAGGCATCATATATCAAATAATAATTGTATAAATATTGGTCATATACAATACATCTTATTAATATAAAGTTACATTATCACATTGTAATATGCCCTATACCATAATGGAATATGTCTCCATATATAATTTTATGCATACTGTATTAATTTGTTAATAACAATGTCAGAAATACATGTTCAACATTCTTTGTCTTTCAACTTTGGAAAATAAAGCAGGCTAATAATCCAGAATCTGGGAATTAAAATTCAAGACATTTCCGTTTATGTAAAGGATCAAAAATGAGCATACCTTTGAGGATTTTAGCATCCTTCACTTAACTGTATTTAAAAAAAAATTTTTTTTATCTTGGATAGTGTATTGCCTGCCTCTGTGCAAATGCACTCCTGTCATGCAATGCCCACAAAGTTCAGAAAAGGGTGTCAGATCTCCTGTAACTGGAGCTTCAGACAGTAGTTAGCCACCAAGTGGGCGAGGGAATCAAACCCCAGTCTTCTACAAGAGTAACTAGTGTTCTTAACCACTGAGTGGCATCTCTCAATACCCTCAACTCCATTTTTGTAAATGTACATTATAATATCTACCTCCCCTATTTTCTCTATCAACAGTTTAACAATGTAGTTAAAATGCTTATCACAATAAATATTTAATAAAAATAAACTGTTTAAGTGAGAGGCAGAGGCAGGCAGATCTCTGTGAGTTCAAGGCCAGCCTGGTCTACAAGTTCCAGGTCAGCTGGGACTAAAGGGAGACCTTGCCTCAAGAAGACCAAAAAAACAAAACACAAAAACACAAAAAAAATCTTGTTTAAGATAGAAATTCTCTTTATGTTCTCTTTTAGCTATTTATTAGAACCTATAATTTCTAGACACTAATGAGACAGAAACTAAGCTTATACATATTGAAAATTATTTGACACATAGAGTAAGCATTATATCAGGGTTGAGAAATATCCTGTTCTTAATGTAACCCCAAATCTACACAGATAAGAAACAAAAATGTATGGCAGTGAAACTGCATTGTCATAGGAAATAAGGTAGTAGATTATTTTTAAATGGAATAAATGGATGCTTCTAAGCTCTAAGCCCACAGTGAGGACTTTATTTATTTATTTTTTTTAATTTTATTTATTTCTGTATGTGTATAAATGTATCTGCATGCAGGTCTGTTCACCCGTGTCATGCAATGTCGTGGAGATCAGAAGAGGGTGTCGGATTCCCCTGAAACTGCAGTTCTCCTGGAATTGGAGTTTCAGATGGTTCTCGGCCACCATGTGGGTGCTGGGGATCGAACCCGTGTCCTCTGCAAGAGCGGTTGGCGCTCTTAACCGCTAGGCCATCTCTCCAGCCCAAGACTGAGGACTTTAAATTGGACATTACTTCTCCTGTTTCTCTGCCTAAAATATGTGCCTAACTACTCTTGCTCTCACTTCTTCACAGGCACGGGACTCTGTTTTCTCTATAGCTTTACTTTTGGGGGTCCTTTAGATAGACCCACTGAGGGAGTTGCCCCAATTGCCACACTCTCTACTTTGTATTCAGCATGGAAGAAACCAGAACAGTCAGTGCCCAGATTCCCTATTGACAGTTAGTGCGGCATCCACCTCCGCGTCTGCCACACCCACTCCAGTATGCCTGTGTAAACAATATGAAGAAATCATATCCAAATAAGGCAAGGAGGCAGTGTCCTAAGGGGCTACGACCCCCTGGAGGTCCCTGCAGAACCCGGCTAGAAACTCCCGAGATTGAGATGCTTTCCTAGGATCAACGTTTTTCTGGTGTTGACTTAGCTAACACTGAGCAACAAAAAGATCTTTCTTAAAGAGCCAGTTATAGATCAAAATAAACTTTTTGAATGTGTAAGAACTGGCAATTAAAATGCATCTCTTGGGCACAGGGTTTTTCCTGGCAGCAGAATTTTCTCAGATCCAAAGTAAAAAACAGACCTTTCTCCTTAACAACAATGTAAATGCAAGCTGTTAATATATATGAGGCAAGTTAAAACTTGCTTCGGATAAAAGAAAACAAAATAATTGCATGACAGTAATGTTCTTGCCTTACATGAATGTCCTTAAAGAAACCAGATTCCAGTGGTAAAAATGTATGATGAAAAGACATCTCTTCATTAAGGTTAAAATAAAAATTCCCCTTCAAACCTAAAATAAAAGAATTCCTTTTTCCTCTGGTCCTAGACAAAGGAGGTAGATAAGACATTCCTTTTGTTAAAGCCTGGATTCTAAAATTCCCCCCAGTAAAGCAAGCCAGGAGACTAAGTCTCTTACACCGCCACTGTATCTACAACAAAAAACAAAGCTGTTAGCTGGACAAACAGTGGGACAGCTCTTGTTCTCAGTAAAAATTTAAACCTTAGATTACATTCAGAGTTAGAAAACTAATAGCTAACTTAGGACATTATAGGAATAAGGTTTTTTACTTCAATAGAAACTTAAAAGCAACTATAACTTTAGGAGGTATTTCCTTCTAAACTATCTCAACTGGCCTCAGAATGAGACTAAGACGCAATATCTGCTGTTAAGACTTTGTAGTTACTACTCTGTGAGCTATGAATTTTCAATTATGACTTGTCTTCTTAGATGTTATTTCCTCAGTAAAGGTTGTCTTAAGATTTCTACATTTTACTTCAAAGAAAGTTTATTTCCTAACCAAACTTTGTGATGTTTTAGTTTCCTGCTCTGAGTGCTCTGAGCTTTTCAGTTAATGTGTAAATCTTGACTTTTTTACCTACCTATGTAATTGTAAAGCTTTGCCAAACCCTTTGTTCTGCCCTCTCCCAAAAACCACTATATATTCACTGCCCCTGTTCAATAAAGTTGCTGTAGATCTGGGAAACTTCTCTTAGTTTTTCATTTCTGCACGCCGTTCAAACTTCCCTGTTTTTTCCTGCCAAGAGGACTCTGCAGAAATCCACAACCCCCCGAGGAGAGCTAGCCGGTAGCAGGCAGCCAGGAATGGTCGGCAGCAAGTTAGGGTAACCTCTTCAGAGGGTGACGAGATAGAAAAATGAGAGGTGGAATAGAACTTCTGGACCTTTCCCCTACACCCCCACCCCAGTTATCACCCAGGACAGAAGTCTTTTGTTCCTGCATAAAGTCACCATTCCTAAGGCCTTTGTGATGTTATCCATAAACCAGACCAAAACATCCCATTTGTTGTTTTCTGTAACATGTTGCCACATTCCTGTGGCCTTGTGCTTGCCTGTTACCTGTAAACCACTTACTTGAATTCTACTTGTGTACTATCTGCTTTTTTTTTTTTTTTTGTCACATGATTCTGTGCTAGCTACTCTTTTGTCTTTTGGGTTTAAGAAGCCCCTCAGGACTTTGTTGGGGTCTGACTGCTGTATGGAAAAACTGCTGCTGTTGAGCCCAGGCCAGTGGGTTAGTCACTAGTGTGAAATGAACTCCTCCTAACCTAAACAAAAAACAAAGCAACAAAACTCAGTTATGTTTTTTCTGGATTTAATTCAAATGCTAATTTTCTGTTAATATTAAATTATGAGTATAATCTCATTGTAGAACATATGCTTTCATGACCAAGTATGATAAATATATTCAGTGAAAATATAAATGTCAAGAATTCAAATCACTTTCAAAGATTATGTTTATACTTTATTATATGACAATGAAATAATCTAAAGAAACTAAACATATGACATAGAAATATTAAGATGGAAACTAATATTTCTATGTCCTCAATCTCCTGTGATTTGAATCCAGTTCATGCATATCATCTTCTTGCTAGTCATGTCAACCTACTGTCAATACCAATATCTTCATTTAGGATATATTTGTGATGCTGTAGATTGAACCCAGGGATATTAAATGCTATGTGGACAATCAACCCCTGAGATATACCCAGCCTTTCAAGACTTTGTTAATACTCTTTATACCCTTTGGCCAAAATCAGTTTTTTATACTTTTGCAGTTAATTTTATTTTATTTCTTTCTTTTTAAAGATTCTAGTCTTGTGAATTTATTTTGCTTATAGATTATGTTCAGTAAGATAGAAAACCCCCAAAGATTTATGACCTACTGTACATTAAACAGTTGTACAACTAATTCAAAAAGCAAATCATATACTAACAGCAATTATTACATTGCCTACAAATGTCCTAACTTCTTAAATAATATCTGACAAATAATTAATATCCGGCCTTCTTCACTGGGTAATTATTTAGAACAATCAATGGCTCATATCCCCCTTTATACTTGTCTGAGAATTATGGCTTTATATCATTGAAAATTACATTTTACAAATACATTAAAGAATTCACCTTAAGTGTTTCAATTGATAAAAATGCAAAGACCACATGCAATCTTTTTCTTTTTTTTAATGTTTTTTTTAATTTTATTTACTTTTTTTATGTGTATGAAAGTACAGTCTGCATGTAGGCTTGTGCACCCATGTTGTGCAATGCCGCGGAGGTCAGAAGAGGGCGTCGGATTCCCCTGGAACTGGAGCCAAAGATGGTTCTCAGTTGCCATCTGGGTGTTGCGGATGGAACTGGGGACCTCTGCAAGAGCAGTTGGTGCTCTTAACTGCTAGGCCATCTCTCCAGCCCAGCAATCTTTATCTTAATGCAACTGTAGGGAAAAACTGGCTTTTAACATATATTTTAATCATTTCTTTTAACTAATACAAAAAAGTTATACATATAAGTCATACATATTGAGTTATACATATTGAGATTCCATGTAATATTCAATACATATATATTGAGTCATATTAAAATTTGCACAGCATCTTCAGCAAATGGTGTTGGCATAACTGGATCATCACTTGTAGAAGAAAAAAACTAAACTTAAAAAATATTTAACGTCACTAATAATTAAGGAAATACACATTAAAACCACCTTAAGAGTTTATCTTAAGTAAGATTTGTAAGTCTTAATTTATCCAGTAAGACTAGCTATGATCAAGCAAACAAATTACACCAAATGCTGAACAGGTTGTAGAGAAAGGTGAACACTCATCCACTGCTGGTAGGATTGCAAATTTGTGCAACCCCTATGGAAAGCAATGTGGAGAACTCTAAAGAAACTGAAAATGAGCCTACCACCTGACCCAGTCATATCACAAGACTCCTCGTATCCCAGAGATGCATGCACATCTACGTTTATTACAGGTGTATTAACAATAATGAAGAGCTGGAAGCAACCTCCAAGCGTCCCTCAACCAATGAGTGGATAAAGAAAATGTGGTACATCTTCTACACCATGGAATTTTATACAGTGGTAAAGAAAGATGACATCTTGAACTTTGCAGGTAAATAGTTGGAACTAAGAACCCATTATGCTAAGTGAAGTATCACAGTCCCCCCACCAAAACAAAAAACAAACAATGTATGGTGTCCCATTTGTGGATGCTAGCACCAAATCTCTCTTTAGAAGGCAAACTGAATAATTCCTTTTTCTATTTTTTTTATTAAATATGATACCTGATGTTACTCATCAACTTGCTTTGTCATGTAGGAAAATAAAGAAACATTTTATTTATCTGCATACAATCCTACTATCAAAATGCAAAGCCCTAAACATGTTTTGGTATTAGAGTTTATTTTCAGATGTCATAATTTTGGTATATCTGCTGTGTCAATATAGGCATATTTTGGAACGATATACATGAGAAGGAAAAACAATAACAAAAAGACTGGGTCAAAGATCAGATTGAAACAGTAATCTTCAGCCCAAAAGGGTAAACTTCAGCATAAAAACATTTAAAAAGACTGAGAAAAAAGATGAAAGACATGTATGGAAGAATGCATCAGGTCTGACCATGAGGGAGGAAGAAAGAGAGAGAGAGAGAGAGAGAGAGAGAGAACCAATGGCAGATTACAATCTGGCCAGCACAAATGAATGGGTTGAAAGTACATATGTTTTGTCAGAGGGAAGATGAGACAGGGAGGCAGAGTGAATCAAGGAAGTACATGGACCTGAATCCTACAAGGGCAAATTAAGCAATGTTTAAACATTGAAATTCTGGTGTGCACAATTCTTCTTTCAAAATGTAAACATTGAAAGAAAAATGCTACTGGCAAAGCACAAACGGTATCTCTGTTAAATAAATTATGCTCAAGTTTCAAAAAAAATAAAATTTGCAGTTAATTTTAAAATAACTGAAAATGAATATCTTTTAACCTATGTATAGCTTATTTGCCTTATTTTTTTCTGTCTGTATTTTATATGACCACCCATGAGATATATATTTAATGTCTACCTAATTATAAGTAAGAATCTGAGGCAAAAGATAAGTAAACTACTAAAACCTGATGATTGGTATTGATATGAATTTGAGGTAACCCACTGAAATGCTTAATTTCTGTTCCCTCCTATCTATATTATTCATATGTTATTGAATAATTATTTAATTGAAAGCAAGGTAATGGCCATGAAATAGTAATATTTAAGTAGCTATTCCTTTTTGGCAGTTAGTTAAATTGGTAATTTAACACATATACACAATACATATTGGCCATGCTCCCTTATCCTCCCCATCTCCTTACCACCCTGACCATATCTCTCTCCTCAAATCTCTCTTATGCTCATTTCTATTCATACAGTAACTTCTGCCCAAATAAAATTTATGACATTTGCATAATTTCTCCTCTGAAACCCACTCTGATGTGTCACAAGATCTTCCCTAGAGATACATGTATATTAAATATGCGCCCTTAGTATTCTACTCATTAAGTTTATTGTGTATATTCTGTGTGTGTGTGTGTGTGTGTGTGTGTGTGTGTATGTGTGTGTATACATCTTTTTGGAGCTGAAAGAACTTGTGAGTGACTGTTCATTCCTCACATCAGTCCTTGGATCAACTTTCAGTGGTCAGGACTAGCACTTTTACCCACTGAGAAATCTGTTTTACAAATCCTCAGTCATATTTACTTTTAAGCTAAATTACACACATCTCACTGTACTAATATTCCAGTCTCAGAGTACAAGTTCATATTTCTCCAGTAGCTCACAAGTAACTGCATGCTCTCGCCCATGTACCATGTCAGACCTTGTCAGTTTTCCATCCTTTCTCAACAGCATTAACATATAATATTGTTTCCCTCATTGGTCTCTATAACCTCAAAATCACATTCTTGCTCCAGGAGATATGCTACTACATATTTGTCAGATGTCTATGAGTTTCTCTTATATTATTTCTTCTTTTCATAAAATTCTAATTTTTTTCACTGATATATTCTGAAATATCTATAAATAAACTATCTTTACCATCATTTTTCTCATGTAATACATACTAAGGGCAGTTGTTCACACATCTTGCACAGTATAATATTGTATACATATCAAATCCAAGTTTTCATGATGATTTGCTCTATTTGACACACAATACATACTTGATGAATAGCATATTTATGGATTTACTGAACTTTTACTTCCATATAGACTGAAAACATGTTTTAATATATTACATTTTATTGCATACTACTTTGAAAGCCATAATCCTACTTATAGGTCAAAATTTCCAAATACAGTGGTACTACATGTTTCCTCTCTGAGTTGCCTCTTCTTTCAGGTAGCCTATGTAATTAAAGAATCAATCTTTCACATCACTGAGTTCATACAATTTTCTTATCTGCAAATGCTATTTATCTGTTTGTATATGAATTTATTACCTATTGCTATGTATCCATGTATCTGTCATATGTGTATCAATCCATAATCATCATTATTAATTTATAAATGTCAATATAGTATTAAATCACAATATTTGCTACTGATTTGAAATGTGCATATATCTGTTTATAGAGCAGATATGTTATCTATTATTTAATTGCAAAAGTTAAAATTGCAGGAAGTGTTGAAAGAAATAATACACCCCACATTCTATTTCTTATAGACACTGTTCTACAAATAACATCTTCAAAGAATCTGCAGTCAGAAAGCATGCAGTTAAAAAATAATGTACTAGTGCTCAAGGGAGAGTAGAAATTAGTCTAATAATAACAGTTAAGTCATCACAATTGATCTTCAGTGCTTTCAGTCTCACAGAAACGTTTGTCTTTTTTAGGAATAGGTTTTAGAACTTGACACATAAATTAATGGGAAGATACAAAACGTGATATAGAAGGAAATCTGTTATGAAAAGTAAATGAATGTCTATTAATAACAGGAGTCAATGTCAGATACAACAATGCCTAGATCAGTAGCAAGGTCATAATTTAAACTCATAGAAGCATAGAATCTGAAATTTATCAATGAATATTAGGTTATTTTCTAAAACTAATGAACTCCTTGAAAGCAAAGGTCTGACTACTAACATGTTTCTGGGAACCAGACTTTATGGTTGCATCATTGAGGATGATTGGCTTAATTTTCTATTCCAATAAAATAGTGATAAATTCCAAAGCATGCATTATGAGCATAATTTTCAACCCTAAAATGTGCATTCCATTTTAACGGGAAAAAGAATTGTCTGTATTTCCAAAAGGTACAAAAACAAATAGAATATGAAAAACATTGTTAAGAATTGATATATAAGTATGCAACAAACTTTCTCAAAAGCAGTACATATTAAGAAACATTAATCATTTACATTGTTTTGCAATATATTTAATACTTTGGAGAAATTAATAAAATTGAATCTTTGAAGGAACTGTATTTCATTTTATTTAAATTATTTTATTTTATTTTAATTTTTTTATTTATGTGTGTGAATGTACTTGTCTGCACGTAGGTCTGTGCACCCGTGTCGTGCAATGCCACGGAGGTTAGAAGAGTGTGTCGGATTCCCCTGGAACTGGAGTTCTCCTGGAACTGGAGTTATAGATGGTTCTCAGCTGCCATGTGGGTGCTGGGGATCGAACCCAGGTCCTCTGCAAGAGTGGTCGGCGCTCTTAACCGCTAGGCCATCCCTCCAGCCCGAGTCCAGTCTATATTTCTGTAGTTTCATAATTCATCCCAATCTCAGCCCTTACATTCTACCACGCCCCCTCTTCCACGGATTGTTCCCTAGGCTTTACAAAAGGGAGACAAGTGGTCGAGAAGTAAAACAGTCTACTTTCTCTGGAGGTGTCGTTTTGGTCTCTGATCAGTTCAGGTTGTTTCCTTTCATGGGTTGGAAGATTATCCAGGAATAACCTTTTACTCCTACTGATGAAGCACAAGCAATTAGATATAAAGGCATTTAAACAGCATTAATTATTATCGTAGGTTACTTTGGTATAGAAACAGTTGATTGGATGGTATGCTAATCCATGAACTACAGCCTTTCTGTAAAAGATGACAATGTCTTACTGTGGCTTATATCATCTCCTAACTACTAGAGGATGTAAGCTTGTGGCATCAGGCATGAATTATATACAGACATATGGCTGCCACTGCTGCAGAGTATTTCCAGGCAGGTGAGGTATAGCTGATGCTGACGTAGGAGTCTTGCTTGATTCAAGGAGACCAATATTTGCTTTATTGATTTAGTGGCCTTTGGTAACACTCTCTGGCATTCCAGAGACCAACTGTGTTGGATAGCTTTAGTGTCAACTTGACACACCTGGGTTGAGGGAGCCTCACTTGGGGAATTGGCTCCATTGGATTGGTCTGTGGCCACGTCTGTGGAGTACTGTCTTGATTGTCAGGCAATGTGGGAGGGCCCAGCCCACAATGAGTAGTGCCACCCTGGGCAGGTTGTTGTGTACAGTATAAGAAGGCAGGCTGGGCATGAGCCAGGGGAGCAAGCCAGTGAACAGCATTCCTCCATGGCCTGTGCTTCAGCTACTGCCTCCAGGTTTCTGCCCCAAGTTCCTGCCTTGGGCTCCCTGAGTGATGAACTGTGATCCAGGAGATGTAAGCTGAATAAATCCTTTCCTCCCCAAGTTGGTGTCGGTCAGAGTGTTTTGTCACAGCAATGGAAGACAGACTAGAACACCAACTCTACACGTGCAAGTGTTGTCTCAATACATCTTTCCCATGCTTACACCTGGTCTTCGACAGCAGGCCCTTACTGCCTCTCTTCTTGCAGGTATCCCAGTTTGCAAGCTCAAAGCCTTTACCTTTTGGGGTGGGGGCATGGATCCCCTAGCCAACATCTCCTTGGCAGAATAATCCATTGTTGATATCAGAACTCTCCTGTATTAATATATTTTACTTAATTACCCAGCAAGAAATTTGCAAGTAAATGGATGGAACTAGAAGATATTATGTTAAGTGAAGTAACACAGTCCCAGAAAATCAAACAACAAATGGTATGCCTCATCTGTGGATGCTAGCACCAATAACCCAATTGTAAATATTTCTTGCGGGGAGTGATGCATATTGGAAAGAACAACAACAACACCAAAAACAGAAAAGTCTGCATCAAAGAACTGACTGAACTGTGAATCTGGTACGGTGGGAGGGTTGGGAGGGGGACAGGGGTCTACATTAGATTAATATATAGTTAATTGATGTGAGTTTAACAGGTATACAAATGTGCACAAACTTTGTCTATATATTATATGGTATTTTAGGACTTAGTAAAAGTAAAACTGTCTATATTAAACAACATTGGTTAAAATGTTTTAATAAAAATGGTAATACATTTAAGCTAATTGGAAATATAAATTATTGTCCACATTTGTTTTACTTATAATTTGTATAACAACAACTTTTTGAGATTCATGGGTGAAAAAATATAAACTTAAAAAAGGGGGATACATTTATATATTAATCCATTTGTCAAATTTTTCAATTTAAATCTTAAAACTAACAATGGGATAAGATTTGCATATTCCCACAGGTCAAAACATCAACAACTTAATGGCTGAGTAAGAAAAGATACAGCTTTGCATTGTGCAGGATATACCAAGAAATAACAGCAGAAAAGTTGGCCCAGCTAAACATTAAAAGGAAGAAAAGCCTCAGACTGCTACAGACATTAAACATCTCTGTGGATCCTATTTGTGACAATTATTTATAATGTGTCCTAATGAATTTTACATTCCAGGTGCCACAAAGTTTTAATATGAGAGATTTTTCTTACCTCCTTTTCATAGAATAAAGAAAAACATGATGGTAATGAATTAATTCCCTAACTGTAAATTAGAACCTACTGTTATAGAGGTAATCTCTCATAAAAGTGGCATAACTGCTTTCTTTAATTGACTGATAGAGAAACTGTGAAAGGTTAATTCTAGATTCAGAGCAAAATATAATACTAAAGTCTCTATAAGCTGGGTAATTAAGCAAAATATATTAATACAGGAGAGCTCTGATATCCTTTTCTATTTTTAAAGAATCAGCCGGGAGTGGTGGTGCACACCTTTAATCCCAGCACAAGGGAGACAGAAGCAGGAGGATCTTTGTAGGTTCAAGGTCAGCCTAGTCTGCACAGTGAGTTCCAGGACTGTTGGGGCTACAAAGAGACCCTGACCCAAAAAAAAAAAAAAAAAAGAATCAATATAGCTTCTTTACAATTCCTAGCGTTACAGAAACATCTTTAAAATTTGCATTTAGTGGGGCTGGAGAGATGGCTTAGTGGTTAAGAGCGCTGACAGCTCTTACAGAGGACCCCGGTTCCATCCCCAGCACCCACATCTTGGCTGAGAATGGTCTGAAACTCCAATTCCAGGAGAACTCCAGTTCCAGGGGAATCCGACACCCTCTTCTGACCTCTGCGGCATTGCACGACATGAGTGCACAGACCTGCATGCAGACAGTTCATTCATACACATACAGAAATAAATAAAATTAAAGAAAAAAATTTGCATTTAGTCTGAAGATACTTTCAGAAGGATTTTTCTGTTGTATTGAAATCTATTCTGATTGCATAACACCAGCAAAAATGTTAAAGAAAAGGGAAATATGAACTGCTTTTATATTTAAATGACATGCCACTATGGCATATAATATTGGTTTAAAATCAGTCACAATTTTAAATGGAAATGTGTGAAATTAGTAAGCAGAAGGAAATTCAGGGAGTCTCATCTGGTTTGAACATAGATGAAAGGGATGAGTAATGATGAAATACCACTAATAACAGGGAGAGATGATCTGATTTCCATTTTCTGCAGTCTCCCTAGATATTATTTTGATTTTGGTTTTCTTGCTTACTTAAGTGTATATCATTTCTCCTTAGGAATAATGATGGTATTTCAAGGGAATAAATTGCCAACTTTCAATCAATTTCCATGGTGTCCTTGGCCACAGCATAGCGTTCTTTATGCCTTGAGTATAGCTGAAGTTATACAGAGAATTTGAAATTAACTTAATGTTGAATTTAAATCAAAATACAATTTCTGCTAATATATTTACAAAATACGAAGACACCTTTGATATCCACACAGGAGACTGAAATTCCTCCCCAAATTTGTTTCTTAGTTTCTGAGAAAATATGTAATATGCAATCTTGTCCTATAAAAGTAGAGTCCAAGTCCCTGCTCTGCATTTCTGCCTCTTTGTAAAAGCATACTTCCAATGAGCATAGACATCAAAATACATGTAATAACTGTATTACTTTTAGTCTGCAAAAGTAATATCCAAGAGATATTTTGTTGCATCCTGTCACAGTCCTATACACCCACCATTGTTAGATATTTTTCTTTTCCAATGAAAATCTTAAATATTTTTTGAAACATGGATAAAATATTTTCCATTAATATACTTTAACACAGGATATTGAATCTTGGAATTTAGTCTAACCCAATATTGATTTATTTTCTTCTGCAAAATTGCATGTTTTGTTTTACTATTTAATTTGTTTAATTCATTTGAATTCACCAAATATTCCCATGATACTGCAATTGTATGCAAGATACGTTAGCAGCTTGCAATCTAAATAAGCAGGTTAAGCAGGTTAATTGGGTTTTCACTTTGCCAATTACATTCCTGCTTATTTTAATTAATATTGTTAAACTATATTGATATTATATTAGCATCTGCTGTACAATTATCTTTCATTTATGTGCAATTTATAGTGCTTGCCCTTTACTTCATAGAAGCCACTATTTCAAGAAAAAATATGTTTTATTCCAATCACTGACTGTTTTCTTCACTCCTCTTTTAATATGTATTTCATATCCAGTTAAATGCTTAAGCAGGTCATGCTTCCTCTTTAAACACAATTGACTACATATATAGGGTTGTGCTATTAACTTAGAGACTTGATTTCTGGTTTGCTTCTGCATTAATTTTTAATTCAAGATACTAAGCAAGAAATCAATAGCAGATGTCACTTGTTAAAAATCAAAACCTGCTGTCGAAGATCTGACGTTAACATGGGAAAGATGTTTTGAGACCACACATGCAAGTGTACAGATGGCCTCTGGAATACCAGAGAGTGTTACCAAAGGCCACTAAACCAATAAAGCAAATATAGGTCTCCTTGAGTCAAGCAAGACTCCGTCAGCACAAGCTACACCTCACCTGCCTGGAAATACTGTGCAGCAGAGGCAGCCATATGCCTATATATCCCAAATCTAATTGGCTATTGGCTCTCTCCTTGGAGGAATAACCCACAGCTGATGCCACAAGCTTACATCCTCTAATGTTTAGGAAATGTTATAAGCCACAGTAAGACCCTGTCATATTTAACAGAAAAAAATGTAATTCATAGATTAACATACCATCCAAACATCTGTGCCTATACCAAAATAACCTACCATAACAATTACTAATGTTTAAATACATATATCTAATTGCTTGTGCTTCATTAGTAGGACCAAAAGGTAATTCCTGGACAAGCCTTCAGCCCATGAAAGGAAACAGCCAGAATTGACCAGAGTCCAAGACAACAGCTCCAAAGAAAGTAGACTGTTTTGCTTCTCATCAACCTGTGCCCCTTTTCTAAGCCTAGGGAACAATCTGCGGAAGAGGAGGCATGGTAGAATGTAAGGGCTGCGATTGGGGTGAATGGTGAAACTACAGCAATATAGTCTGGACACTCATTTGATCAACTTGATTGAACATACAAGCCCCCCCCTCCCCCCGCTGGATGGTGGGACCCATGAGCTGTGAGGGTTTACGGCACACTGCCTGCGAATCTGGTTTGTTACATGAGGATGACCCCACTTTGTACTCATAACATTATCACTTCATCTGCTAAAAATAATACACAAAAAAAATAAACTGAGAGAAAAGAACTAGACAGTTTTGGCAGAATGGCATGATCTGTGATTGAGGTGGGGTGGGGTGGGGGGAAGGGAAGGGAAATATTGTCCTGAACTGAATTGGAAAATGATGTATGAATGACACAAAGCATCAATAAAAATAAATAAAAATAAAAACCTTAAATTTAAACTACTCAATATAGTAGGTCTTATAGAGGCTTTTAATATATTTGTTAGGAAGGCAGAGGCAGGAAGTTTACTGAGTCCAAAGCCAGCCTGGTCTACATAGGGATTAGAGAGCTCCAGGCAAGCTGGGACTAAAAGGAGGCCCTGTCTCAAAAAGAACAACAGCAACAAAAATAAATAAATAAATAAATAAAATAAAAAGCTCCATTTTGACTATCAAGCTATCTATCATCTATCTATCTATCTATCTATCTATCTATCTATCTATATTATAGATATATAGTATATGTAAACTGTTCACATAACACTATGTATTTGTGTATATTTATTTATGTTTCTTAAAAATACTTAATTTATCCAGGCATGATGATGCACTTCAGAGGCAAAGGAAGACAGTTCTCTCTGAGATCAAAGCAGCCTGCTGGTCATAGTGGGTTCCAAACCAACTGAGGTTACAGGGAAACTGATTCAAACAAAAAGGGAAATGCATACTTTATGTGAATGTATAACATACATGTCTAAGTAGTTTACTTCAATCTTGTATTCCGTTATCCTTTTTTTTTTTAACTTCATATTAGCTTCTCTCAATTATTTACAGCTTTTTGTGGTAAATGAGATACAGTCACCAACTGACCTATCACTCCAAATCAAAACATGTTATAATGTTGAGTTAAAATATTTTTAACAACTTTTAAATTTTATTTATTTTTGTATGCGTATGAATGTACTGTCTGCATATAGGTTTGTGCACCCGTGTCGTGCATTGCCGCGGAGGTCAGAAGAGGGTCTCCGATTCTGCTGCAACTAGAGTTCTCCTGGAATTGGGGTTACAGAGGGTTCTTAGCCGCCATGTGGGTGCTGGGGATTGTCCCGGGTCCTCTGCAAAAGCAGTCGGTGCTCTTAACCGCTAGGTTATCTCTTCAGTCCCGAATTAAAATATTTTACAGCAAATGTAGTGCAAAGATAAGAAAATGTGATAAATGAAAATATAATGCCCCATATCTAGAAAGATAGATTTCAATCCTCTGTATTTCATTTTTGTAATATATGGAATAATTTTTGGTAACATTTGATCTTCCTCTTTCAGTGCCCTCTCCTCTGTGCATATCAAATAACTGTACCTAATCTTCTGATAATGTAATTAGGTGAGTGATGTTTATGATAGTTATAGGTGGGCAATTAAGTGCTAAATGAACTACTAAAACTGTAGTAAAATAAAAGGTACTACGAAATATGGATATTCTGTTTGGGCCCGACATCTTAAAATGCTTAACAATTCATATGACGATAATTCAATTCTGACTTTTACTCTCAGAAGAGTAAATTATAAGGTCTGTCTTTTAGAACTACACTTCTATTAGCAACATGATAGTACATATAAGCTCCCTCAGCTGGACAATGGGGCTTGGGTTGTATAAGTTTGGGCATAGCTACTTGCAAATTGGTTTTACATGAAGGATGCCTGTATACATTGCTTATGACCTATTATTAAAAAATTATTTAACAATGAACATATATATATATATATATATATATATATATATTATCTATATATATAGAGAGAGAGAGAGAGAGTATGATATTGTAATTATCACAGTGGTTATTTTTTCCTATCCAAATAATGACTTTATAACCTTTTACCCTTTAATTTTATAAATTATAAAAATACTCTGGTAATAATCTAAATTCACAATTAAAATAAATTGATATTTTCATAAAAAACAGAAAGATGTTAATATTTTCACCTTTTTCCGAGTAAGGTCACAACATAATTTCTTTATGATAGCTCCATTTGAATGTTTTCAGTTTTATTTCAAATGAATATTAAGCAAGAGATTTTATCGTTTTAAAATTTATCTCTCCTTATTAGACTGTGAATTTTCTTGTGAGTGTTCATTCTCATTTTCTCATTCTCTTAATATCTTAGTAAATCTGTGTTTTCTATAGTTCAGGGAAGTTCTCACATGTTGGCTTTTCAGCCTATTATTTACAAAGAAAGAAAACCCATCTACGTGTGTTTCAGTGAGTTCCTACTACAATAATGGAAAATTTGAACTAGTGTTTTCATTAGTTTCCTTATATACTTTTCTTGATTAAACTCAGAGTCATTTTATTATGCTGTTTATCTGAATTTCATACAGATACCACAAAAATATTCATACAGAATATATATTGTCTTTCCCTGGTTACACATGTGCCTCCTCTATGTCCCGCATCTCAATGTCATGTCATTGTCCAATTTCTGAAGTTTGGATTTGAGTAATAATCAATGAATTCCTCTGACTTATTGAAACCAGATATAAATATGCTATCTTATAATATAGGTAAATTTATAAATTGCTTTTTGTTCTTTATCTTTACTTTACGTGATATACATTTCTTGTAGTCTCAAATATTGTCTTTCTATAACACATGTGTTGTAGAAAGATTTATATTTCTCAGTACTACATCTTTAGGAGTTCTGCTATTTTTCCTAGGTTTCTACGGGTTTCAAAATCCAAAACAACCACAGTGACTTAAAAGACCTTCTGCCTTTTCTTTAAATTGATGCCTAACTGTGATGTTTTCAACAGTTTAGTGTGTCATAATTATAGAAATATACAGATTTTTGTAATAAGCTAAACCATACAAATGAATCAAAATTAAATAATTTTAATGTATTATCTACTTTTATTTTATCATTATTTCAAATTTTTAGTAGTGTAACTTCAAAACTTTTACTCCCTAAATAAATTTTTATGCATCCTCCATATATTTTCCATATTAGAGATTGTACAGATCTAGTAACTCTGATGATCTTCCAACTTCTAAATATTAATGCAAGGAAGGGACGAAATGGCATAGAAAACATGATATACAAAAGTATGTCAATAGGGCTGGAGAGATGGCCTAGCAGTTAAGAGCACCGACCGCTCTTGCAGAGGACCCGGGTTCGATTCCCAGCACCCACAAGGTGGCCGAGAACAGTCTGAAACTCCAATTCCAGGAGAACTCCAGTTCCAGGGGAATCCGATGCCCTCTTGTGACCTCCACGGAGGTGCACGACACGGGTGCACAAACCTGCATGTAGACAGTACATTCATACACATACAGAAATAAATATTTTTTTTAAAAAGTATGTCTATAGAATTAGAAATGAAAATTGAAAGTTTGATTTTTTCACTTACTTAATCCCCTGTATTTCATATTTGTTACATGTTCTAGCAAATATCAACTTGTGAGTCTGTTTGTCATATGACATATAAATGCATTTCCCCAAGAAGATGGCATTAAAGTGACTGGCAATGTCCTCTTGAATTGAATCAGTACCATTCAGAGAATGCACTTTGATAAAACAGTACTAGAAATATATCCTAATATGTCATAAATAGGTGCATTTTGTTGATGTATTTCACTATAGGCACATTTAATAAAAGATGAGCATCTTCAAACAACAGTTAACCAGAAGTTAATCATGAAAATACAGTTCCCAGGGCTGGAGAGATGGCCTAGCAGTTAAGAAGGCCAACCGCTTTTGCAGAGGACCCGGGTTTGATCCCCAGCACCCACATGGTTGCACGACATGGGTGCACAGACCTGCGTGCAGACAATACATTCACACACATTAAAAAAAATAAAAAGAAAAAAATAATAAAAACATATAGACTGGACTCTTTATTTGATGACGATGATTGCACATACAAGTCCCTCCAGCTAGACAATGGGGGCCTTGGGCTGTATAAGTTTGGGCATAGATCCTTGCAAATTGGTTTTACATAAAGGTTGCTTGTATTCATTACTTATTACTTATTATTAAAAAATCAAATAAAAACATAAACCCTCCATTAAAAAACATAGAAAATGAGAGCCAGGTGTGGTGGTGCATGCCTTTAATCTCAGCACTCAAGAGGCAGAGGTAGGCAGATCTCCGTGAGGCTAGCTGGGACTAAAAGGTAGACCCTGTGGCAAAAATACCAAAACAAAAACAAAAACAAAAACAAAAACAAAAAACAATAATAAAATAGAAAAAGAAGCTGAGCCTAGTGGTTCATGCCTTTAATCCCAGCACTCAGGAGGCAGAGGCAGGCAGATCTCTATGAGTTCAAGGCCTGCCTTGTCTACAGAGTGAGCTCCAGGCCAGCTGGGACTAAACGGAGATCCTTTCTCAAAAACAAAATAAGTAAGTAAATAAATAAATAAATAAATAAGTAAAGGAAAAATAGCTTAGATGCATTATGCTTAATTTAGGAATTTTATCTATCTTTATTTTTAGTAGGTATTACAAATTTAAAATGCAAACAAGATCAATGGAAGGTTTTATTTACATAATGCTTTTACTTAAGCATATTAATTCTGCATAAGAAAATATTGTTGGTGATAAAATATAAAAAAATCTTAAAATATTAAAAATAATTTACTTCAATTAATCTGATGTCAAAAAGGTAAACAGAATTCTCAAATACATGTCAAATTTAGAATACTGATCACTTGTTGATAATTAATGAATCATTTGTTTGCAAACAGTAAGTATAGTCCAACTGCAGTGAAGCTAAGAAGTATTATCACCTGTTGTAGATGTACATATTTTTGTTCTTTAAAGATAATATGAAAGCTTTATTTTTGAAGAATGCTTAATTTGATTTGTATCTTAATAATACAAACAATTCTTATTTAAAATAAATTTTCATTAAGCATGAATAACAATATTAAACAACATGCATCCTTTCTTTAATTGTGTTCTGTAGGTAAATTACGTGACTATAAATTTCATAAAGGAAACAAAATAAGTAAATATTTCAGAAAACAGTGCAGCATATAGTTAAATTCCTTTCCAAATTGAAAAAAAAATATGGTACAAATACTCCTCAATGTATGTTAGTTTCAAATTCAGCCTTTTGATTACTGGGAGTATTAAAATTCTACCAACAGTTCCACAATTTCTGTCTACTTTTTTTACCTCATTATGAAATTTAAGGGAGAAGATGGAGCTGTCCATCCTCTATATCTAAAGTATCTTTCTAATTTAATTCTTTTTATGAGGAAAGATGAACAACTCATAAAGATAATAAATGTCATTCAATGATTTATGAAATGAAAAATCTCTCCTAATTTCAATGCTATTTTAGCAATATTCAATTTTAAACATTAATAAATCTTAAAATTTTTCACCCTTGATTTCTACCTTACACTTGATTTATGCACTCCATTTTATATAAATATATATAGTCATGAGCCATCTCTGGTTCTTGCCATCTTTCCACCACCACTTCTAAAATGATCCGTGAACTTTAAGAGGCAGAAGTTTGATATTGGCATTCAATTCATGGATAAGCATCAAGCAGGTTCTGATTTTCTATACATTGGCCAGCTGTGGTACTCTGTGTTAAATGAATGTGCTGCATTATGAAAACTCTCTGGTGAGAACTGAGAGATGTGGTGATCTATGTTTATAACAGTAAGTCATTAGCAGTTGGTTTAATACATTGCATATTTACCAGATTAATAATAGGAGACTGTCCCCATGGTCACTGACCCTTCTAGCCAAGGAGAGATAACTTACAGTAAAGGCCTTTAGAAAAAGTCAAAGATAAGCCTACCAACATATAAACTTCTTAAAATATATTAAAATAAAATACAAAAAAAGGTTAGAAGGGATTATCCTATAACAGGGGAAATTGCCCCTACCAAACACTATAGGCTAGCAAAGAAAAAGCCCAGTGCCAGGAATGTACTTGCTCTTTTGAAGCTGTTGACCAGGAGTCCCATGGATCCTCAAACCTTAAAGAACAAACCCTATGAATAAGTGTAATTGAATAATTACTGTAAGTCTTATGCCAGCTATTATGACTTACTTTTGTTTGTTGTATTTTAATGAAATATTTTATTCATCTATGTAATCTATATTTATTTCTATTTTATGTCTTTGAGTGTTTTATCTGCATGTATGCAGGTACACTACATGTGTTCCTAGTGCCAATGGAAGCCAGAGTTGGGTAGTGGTACCCTGAAACTTGAGTTCCAGAAATTTTTTTTTAATTTTTTTTTTATTATTTAATTTTGTATGTGTATGAATGTATTGTCTGCATGCAGGTCTGTGCACCCGTGTCGTGCAATGCCGCGGAGGTCAGAAGAGGGTCTCGGATTCCCCTGGAACTGGAGTTCTCCTGGAATTGGAGTTACAGACGGTTCTTAGCCGCCATGTGGGTGCTGGGGATCGAACCCGGGTCCTCTGCAAGAGCGTCGGTGCTCTTAACCGCTAGGCTATCTCTCCAGCCCCAAGTTCCAGAAATTTGTGACTCTATATGGGACTGCTGAAAACTGAGCCTGCATCCTCTGCAGTAGCATCAAATACAGTGAACCATTTCTACCAACCTTATACCCATTACTATTAGTTTCAGTATACTATATTATTATTATTATTATTATTATTATTATTATTATATTATCATTATTGAGACAAGTCCTGATATGCCTACCTTGTCTGGAGCTCATTCTATAGTCTAGATTTGACTTGGATTTCTGATCCTCATGATCAACTTTTGGAATTAATGGATGACTTCATCTATGGGAATTACCTGTGTGAAACCTAGCTGATTGAGTTATTATTTATTAAAATAATCTACACGAAATATTTTAGAAACTAGTGGCCTCATTTTGAGTTTAGAGGAAAATGCTGAAGAAATCAACAAATCAACAGCATATACAATAAGTTAATAAAATCACAGGTGTATAATTTATTAATAAGAACACATTCGGAAGTGATCTATTCTATATTTTAATTTACAAGTTTCAATAAAACATTCTGATGTTGATAAGAATGTGGAAAAGGGAAATGCACTTTCACTGCTGGTACAAATGCAAACTCATACAACCACTGTGGAAACCAGTGTGGAGAACATTTCAATCCTAAAATTGTATGAGCCGAATTTGCTGCGAACACAAGGCTTTAGGGAAACTGAGGCAACAGTCAGTGGCCCCTCAACCTCCACTGCAGGGCAGATAAGAGCCAGCCCACTTTGCTGGGAACCCGGATCTTTAGGGACACTGAGGCAGCAGTCAGAGGCCCCAGGCCAGATAGGAGGCAGTCCACCTCCCTGGGAACCCAGGTCTTCAGGGACACTGAGGCAGCAGTCAGAGGCCCCAGGCCAGATAGGAGGCAGTCCACCTTCCTGGGAACCCGGGTCTTCAGGGACACTGAGACAGCAGTCAGTGGCTCCTTGGCTTCCGCCACAGGCCAAATAAGAGCCGACCTACCTTGCTTGGAAACTGGATCTTTAGGGACACTGAGGCCTTAGCCAGGTTGCCTAGGCAAGGGCCAAATCCCCTTGAGGAATCTCAATAAAGAAAAACTTGAATTTCACATCAGATCACAAACAAATCAAATCAAATACAAATGTCAAAAGCACAGAGAAAAATCAACAACATGGGAAAAGCAAATAAATCCCCACCAAACTCTATCAGTTCTACAGATTTCTCTGGAGGTAACCTGGGACACAGATCTTAAAAGAACAAAGATATACTCAAAAACATCAAGGGCCTAAAGGGAGAGAATGAACTCTGGAAGGAAATGGAAATACTAAAGGAATCTCAGGATGAAATGAAAAAGGAAATCGAACACTCATCCAGTAATCAGGAAAGGTCAGGAGAAAGCCTCAGTAAAAGAATGGACAAAGTAGAAAATAGAATACCAACCCTAGAAGATAATGTGGAAGAACTAAAAGGCTCAAGCAAAGACTATGGAAAATTAAAAACAAAACAAAACAAAACACAAGAGCAGAATAACCAGGAAATGTGGGACACCATGAAGAGAGCAAACCTATGTATCGTAGGTATAGAGGAAGGAGAAGAATCCCAGGATAATGGTATGGACCATAACTTCGATAGAATTATAGAAGAAAAAATTCCCCAAATTGAATAAAGGACACACCATACAAATACAAGAAGCACATAGAACACCCAATAGAGAAGATCAGAAAAGAAACTCCCTATGCCAAATGATAATCAGAACACTAGATCCTCAAAACAAAGACAGATACTGAAAGTCACAAGAGAAAATTATCAAGTAACATATAAAAGTAAACCCATCAGAGTTAGAGCCATCTGGCTTTTCAGTGCAAACAATGAAAGCCAGAAAGGCTTGGACCAAAGTATTTCCAGTACTAAATGACTGCAGATTCCAACTCAGGTTACTCTACCCAGCAAAAATGTCAATTATAATCAAAGGCGAAAGGAAAATATTCCAATATATAAACAAGATGAAAGAATACATGTCTAGAAAACCAACCCTCCAGAAAATACTCAAAGCAATTCAGAGGACAGAGGAAAGAGCAGCTATCCCAAGTGGCAAAAGAGAGTAATTAATGAAGGTATAAACCCAGAAATACAAACATAGACCAATAATGCAAACAGAAAACAAGCTGCAGAGGAACAATGCACATCTCTCAATATTAACTCTAATATTAATGGTCTGAACTCCCCAGTCAAGAGACACAGACTGAGACAATGGATAAAGGAACTGAATCCATCTTTCTGCTGTCTAAAAGAAACATGTCTCACCTTCAAAGACAGGCATCATCTTAAGGTGAAAGGATGGAAAAAAATATGTCAAGCAAATGGTACCAAAAAGCAAGCAGGAGTTGCTATTTTAATATCAGACAAAGTAGCTTCTGCCTCCCAAGTGCTGCGATTGAAGGCGTGCTCCACCACAACCAGCTTCCTAATATTTTTAAATATAAAATGTCTACACTTCAGATGAGACTTTTGATTCTTAAATTGGAAAAGAAATCACTGTTTAATGATCTTATAGTTTTCCTTTTCTCAGAAAGAGGAAACATAAAATGTTATTGTGTAAGTTTTGTTGCTGAACACAGTAGCTAAAACATCTACACTGAAAAGCAGCTCTTGTGAATAGAATGTATATGAACTTTTGGAAAAGGAACCACTGAAATTATATGATGTGTAACATATGTCTGCGATCCCAAAATTCAGGAGGTGGATCTCTTTGGGTTTATGGCCAGCTTGATCTTCATAAAGAGTTCCAGGCCAACTGGAGCTACAGGGAGACAAAGCCAGCCACTATTTTTTAGAAAGGGAATCATTCATTAAAAAAAACACAATAGAAAAATTAATTGCGGTAATAAAGGCATAAAGAGATAAGAATTGTTTTTAGGTCATTGTCATTTTGACCCAAGAGGAAGATGTATATTTGAAATGTGTTAATGAGAGAATCATATATGGAATGTAGAAAAATATAGAATGGCTAATAATTATCTAGAAAAATCACAACTTGCCTCTACTATTGTAGGCCTGAAGTTAAAATGAGGCATCAGCCATTGTCTTAGTCTGTGGTCTAAGATAATAACAGTAGCAAATGTTTTAAACTAATGAGTGATATGTGTTATTGTAACATAAGGACAAATCCAGTGGATGGAATTCCAGCACCCCCCTTACACACACATACAAAAGTGACCCCATCAAATTTAAAACTAGATTAATTTTTACTCTGATTAAATGCTAACTGTTTGAGGTACTCTGGGAATTTATGGCAATAAATAGACAGCATGGATAAAACAAAATTATGAAGCTCAGCATAAACAGAGAAAAGGGATTTCATTCTAGAATTAGGGGGAACAGCTAGAAAATAGAAGTGTAGAACATTTGAATTTGTAATATTACTATATAGTTACTTCTCAAAACAATTTCCAAACAGGAATATATGTAGAATAGTGAGTACAACTGAAATAAGATAAAATTAAATAGAAAAAATGATTAGAAAAATTAATTGCATAACTACATATGTACATATATATGGAGTTTATATGCATAGATATACATATGGGTTATGTGTGCTTATATATTCACATATTGATTTCTTTTTAATTTAAAGTCTTCATGGTGTTTTTTCCTACCCATAAATCTACAATGAAATATCTCCATTTATAAAAGTAGACATTTATTTTGGAAAAAATAAAATCCCCTGGTGTGTTAGTGAACTTTATCTTGAATATCTTCTGATTTAATTGATGTAATCTGACCTTGCCATTAGTCTTGCTGGAGGCAGGCTATTTCTGTCTGCATTACTTTTCATTATTGCTTGCTTGTAGGAATCCATTTCCCGCTGCTCTGCATATATGTATGAGAAAGCTAAAGAATGGAGTACAGAAAGTCATTCTGTTTTTATCTGTTGTTTCCAATGTTAACACATAATTGTATTCTTCCTAAACTCTTCAGTTCAAAGATGATTATTTTAAGTAAAGTTTGCATTGATTTTAGATATGAAAGATAATTTATGTCTTACTTATTTATCTAATATCCAAGCATCATCACATTGATATTAATCACTTGACTTCCCAAGCAACTTTTGCAGTTGTTGCTAAGCCGTGTATGAATTTACTCCCTTCAGTACAGAGAAAAGGAGACAGTAAAGTCATACATCACATAAACAATTAGGAAAACTATCTTTCAGTTATAATCTTTTTGAAATGATGAATTGCTAGTGCAAATAGACTTGTCCTTCACTTACTTTCATCGTACATATTAGACAGAATGATTGATATTTTACAAGGCAGACATCCGGAGTGGGATTTTTCAATGCTGTATCAGCGGACTATTTATCTTTATTATGGCATGAAAACTGGTAACAGAAACAGAACAGTTCATGTGCTACACTAAAAACAATTTTGAGCTACTTTTTCCTTGGATAAATGCATTTAAAGTGATGCTTTCTTGGGAAAGCCATTGTTTCCTTTTCTTTTCCAAAATTAAAGAAATTTCAAAATGAAAGTTTACTTCAAATTAAAACAATTATTTTTTTTTCACAGTTGAGTCTGTGGAAATAATCTATTTTTCAGTATGCTTTGTTAAATTCTCATGTGTTTTAATAATTTATTTAGAAGTGTATTATGATGTACTTCATCTTAAACTATTTATGTCACTCTAATCACTATATATATATATATATAATATTATATATAATGCAAATCAATAATCACCTGCATCTGTATTGGCATAGTCTGTGATTCTATACATAAGAGACACCAAGAATTCTATGAAAAATAACTATCTCTTAGAGCTGCTATTTTACCTATGCATAAAGATTTCTTTGGAAACATTCCTTTCCAAATATTAGGATTAGTCATGCCTGTAAACTTCATTCCTGTTTAAGTAATTCATATTTTAAAACCAAACCTCTTAGTTATCAGTAGGCAGTCATCAATGTTTCTCGATGCCTGGAAAGATGGCTTAGTTCAAACACTCAGACAATAATGCAGTATGAATATTCACTACTTTTGGAGACAGACAGGGTCTCCCCATAGCACCATCATTCCTGGAACTTTATATGTAGACCACACTGACTTCCAGGTCAGAGAGTTCTCCATCCCTCGATCTTTTGAATGTTGGGATTGAATTCATACACCATCACACTGCTTCACCTTTTATTTATAAACAAGCAGCTCATATAACACAAATCTCTATAACTTACAAAAAACCTCAAGCTAGTAAATATGGAAAGAGGATCTTATAGTACTATACTTAGTCAAGCTTAGAACTGCTCTCAGGTCATATATGTGTCATTGTTCCTTATTATATCATGATTATAAATAAATGTTCAAAATATTTCCCAATATTATTGACTTTGAAACCTAATATTTTACAAAAATAGAACATGGAATTTATCAAAAATTTTAAATTTCACCAAGTTATTGTCATCAGTTATAATGCTCCACATGTGTAAGTCTGAGAGACACACACACAAGTGTATGCACAAACACATACTTGTATGACTTTTCCTTATAAAAAATTCATTGTAGTGATGAGATCAAATTTATCTTGAAAACAATACCTGCATAAAAATTACATAAAAGCAGTCAACCAAATTTGGAGCCATCTGTGTTCACTGTGTACAAAACGAAATTGAAAATTTAAACAGTGAATACAGTAAACAAAGAAGCATGATTTTTCATATATGAGTCTGCATAAGGCAAATATCTGATTTTAAGAGACTCTAAGTTATGTGATTTTAATGCAAGTCATATTATTTATATTTGGATTTATGCCAATTAAATTCATTTATCTTTCTTGTTTAAAGTTTCCCTACATAATTAAAGTCAAATAGACATATTTCAAAGAAGTAATTGAGAACACATTAGATTTTAAGGTAGGTATTGAAAATCATATAGACTCTCACCTACTGTACTCAAATATATTCAATCTCAGACTCATTCAACATAATTTTTCTTAGATAAATGACTGTTGTTTCACTGTGTTGAATTATGCTTTTATGTGTAGTACCCAATTTATTTTTCTAAACCAATTTTACTTAGGATTAACAACCTGAAGGATTAAAATAATCAGTTCATTTAATTATAATGTTAAAATAAAATTTAAATCAAATTAATAATTGTTACATTAATACATTTAATATAAAAAGAACAATAAATAATAGCCTCCAAGTGTAAGGTAATTATTAAAGAGTATATTAACAAATATAATAAATAAAGATATATACAACTGTAGCCTTATAAGTCATTTCTCATTCAATATTGAATATAATGCTAAATTTGGTTTATAATGATTTATATCATGAAAAGTAGTTATAAAAGACTTCATTCCCAACTCTCAAAAAAATTAAATCAAGTATGTACCATATCTTATCTGTTCAATTGTTGATGCATATCTAGGTTGTTTCCATTTCCTAAGTACTGTGAATAGGTCAGCAATGAACATGGAAGAATAGGTATTTCTGCAAGAAGTGTTGAGTCCATTGTATATATACCCCAAAGAAATAAAGACTTTTTTTTTTTTTGGTCTTTTCGAGACAGAGTCTCCCTGTAGCCCCAGCTGTCCTGGAACTCACACTGTAGACCAGGCTGGCCTTGAACTCACAAAGATCCGCCTGCCTCTGCCTCCCAAGTGCTGGGATTTTTTTTTTTTTGGTCTTTTCGAGACAGAGTCTCCCTGTAGCCCCAGCTGTCCTGGAAGTCACTCTGTAGACCAGGCTGGCCTTGAACTCACAAAGATCCACTTGCCTCTGCCTCCCAAGTGCTAGGATTAAAGTCATGTGCCACCATGCCCAGCTGTTGAACAAGTTTTAAGATGTTCCTCATCCATCTTTACTTCCTCACTTGTGAAGTACCTGATCAGCTCTTACTCCATCTTTTGAGTGAGTCATTTGTTTTCTTCTTCTTCTTCTTCTTCTTCTTCTTCTTCTTCTTCTTCTTCTTCTTCTTCTTCTTCTTCTTTTTTTTTTTTTTTGAGTAGTTTATATATTCTGGATGTTAATGTTCTGTCAAATGTATCAGTGGTGAAGGTTTCCTCCCACACTGTGGGTTTTCTCTTTACTTAATGGATCGTTTCTTTCTCTGTACAGAAGCTTTTGAATTTAATGAGTTCCCACTTGTTGTTTCTTGCCCTTATTTCCTGCGCAGCTGCTGTTGTAGTAAAAAAGTCCTTTTCCTATGTCCATGTCTTTAAATTCTGCCAGTTTTCTTCTAAAGCCTTCATAGATTCAGGTTCCACATTGAGGTCTTTGACACATTTGGAGTTGATTTTTGTACAGGGTGAAAGGTAGAGGTTTAATTTTATTCCTCTACAAATAGTGACCCAGTTTTGCCAGCACCATTTACTACAGATGCTGCCTTTCCTCTATTGAGTCTTTTTGGCCCCTTTGTCAAATATGAGGTGGCTGAAATTGTATGAGCTCAAGTTTGTATCTTCAATTTTGTTCCATTGGGCTACAGGTCTGTTTTTATGCCAGTACCAGGCTGTTTATAGGACTATAGCCCTGTAATATAGTTTGAAGTCTGGTATAGTGGATCCCCCTCCATTGAACGTTTTGTTCAGGGTTGCTTTGGCTATTTGGGGTCTTTTGTTTTTCCATATAAATTTAAGGATTTTTTTCCATGTCTGGGAAGAAACTCATGGGGATATTAATTGGGATTGCATTGATTCTGTATATTAATTTGGGTAGAATGGACATTTTTACTGTGTTAATTTTTCCAACCCATGAGCATTGAAGGTCTTTCCATCTTCTGATGTATCAAAATGAGCCTACCATCAGATCCAGACATACCTCTCTGGGTATATACATACAAGACTCATCCTAGAGCAGACATACATACACATCCATATTTATTGCTGCTCTTTTCACAATAGCAAAGAGCCAGAAGCAACCCAAGTGTCCCTCAACCAATGAGTGGATAGAGAAAATGTGGTACATCTATGGAATGGAGTTCTATGTAGCAGCAAAGAAAGATGGCATCATGAGAGATCCCAAGAACAGCGGAGGCAAGTGCAAGTAGGGAAGCAGCAGCTGGGTACTTCAGCAAGGCTGATTGTTGATTGATTTAATATAGTTAATCCCTTAATCCAGTTGTCTTTGGCTTAATTGCTTTTGTGGCTGTGGGGGCGGAGTTATCCTCCCAGCTGGTATAAAAGGTAGGGTTCTGTGATTTTTGAGATCTGAGATCTCCTGAGACCAACTGAGGCAAGCGCAGGTGCCAGGGCTGCCCACAGTCCCCCATCCCATGCTGAAAAAGATAAGGAAACCAACCAGTGAAGCAAAGAGCTACAGGAACAGATTGAGAAACTCCAAAAAGAAGTAGAAATACTAAAGAAATCAGAAGAGGAAATGAAAAAGGAAATCAAACACTCATCCAATCAAGAGGAAAGGAATGGAAAAAGCCTGAGAAGCAGAATGGAGGAAGCAGAACAAAGAATATCAGACCTGGAAGATAACACAGAACGACTAAAATCCTTAAGGAAAGATTATGAAAAATTTAAAAATACACAAAAGTGGAACAACCAGGAACTGTGGGACAGTATGAAAAGATCAAGCCTCCACATCATAGGAGTAGAGGAAGGAGAAGAATCCCAAGAGAATGGTATTGTTCAGATCTTCAACAGAAAAATAGATAAAAAATTCCCCAAACTAAAACAAGACAAACCAATACAAATACAAGAAGCACATAGAACTCCAAACAGACAAGACCAGAAAAGAAATTCTCCATGCCACATCATAGTTAAAATGCTAGACACCCAAAACAAAGACAAAAATCCTTAAAGCCACAAGAGGAAAACAACAAGTGACCTATAAGGGGAAACCTATCAGAATTACAACTGACTTCTCAATGCAAACTATGAAAGAAAGAATAACCTGGAGCAAATCATTCCCAGTGTTAAAGGACAATAGATGCCAACCCAGGTTACTATACCCAGCAAAAATGTTAGTTATAATTGAAGGAGAGAGAAAAACCTTCCATGACATATACAAATTGAAAGAATACATGTGCGGAAAACCAACCCTTCAGAGAATACTTGAAGCAATTCAAAGGCAGAAGAAAGGAGCAACCATCCCCAGGCACCTAGAAAGAGAAATCAATAAATGCATACCTGCAGAAGTAGAAACCTAAACCAAAACCACAAATGGATAACAAGGCAAAAGGAAGCAACACAAATCTATCAGTCATGGGTCTAGATAAAAATAAAATACAATAAAAAATGAAAAAAAAATTAAAAAGAGAAAGATGGCATCATGAACTTTGGAGATAAATGTATAGTACTAGAAGCCACTGTGCTACATGAAGTAACACAGTCCCAGTAAAACAAATGGATGAATTGTATTGTACTCTCTCCATTTTAGGCTTCTCGTCTACCAAGATAACATAATAGTAAGACCACGAAATATATCTATATAGATCTATCTCTATATCTATATCTAATATCATATTTAATAGGAAGCGAAGAGAGAGAGAGAGATTTCTTTTTCTTTTTACCTGAAAGCAACTGTGCCATTATAAGCATCTGTAATGAACTTATCAGAATCTAGAATGAACCTACCACTTATTCTCGAGAAATGTAATTGTGATATATGGACGGAAGGTTTGTATGCATACTTTGAGTAATTTAAAATAAAATAGGAAAAATGTGAATTCCTCCACATTTTGTGGAATTAATATACAGATTGCTTTTAGATATAATTTTGGTATATGTGTAACATGCATATATTCATATTTCAGAGCAATACGTATTGGAGGGAACAACAAAAGGACTATGTCGAACTGACTGAAACAGTAAAGTTCTGCCCAAAACAATAAACCTCTGCCTAGAAAAAAACTTAAAAAGACTGGAAAAAAGGTGCAAGAAATGTATGTCAAAATGCATGAACTCAGGTTTGGTGGGGGGCATGGAAAGGGGAATGCATCTAAATTAGACTGAGAAATGTACATGAATTGTACAAAACTTCAATAGAAAAAGAAAAAAGAGAGATAGAGAGCTACCCGTTAAGTGCTGGGATTAAAGCCAAGTGCCACCATGCCTGGCTTATTTTCAGCTTTTTTTGAGAAACCTCTTCACTTATTTCAATAGTGGTTGTTGCACAAGTTAGTAGTGTGGACAAAATGAATATGTTTTCCCCTCATCCACACATTTCCCAAATCCTTGCCATCTCTTACTGTTTTGTTTTTGTTGTTGTTTGTTTATTTTTTTTATCATAGCCAATATGTCTTGAATAAGATACAATATATATTTAATTTGGATTTGCATTATAGCTATTGATGTTGACCATTTAATCAAATATTTCTCAGCAATTATTGTTTCATTTTTTGTAATATTTTTGGTATTTTTGAGACAGGGTCTCCCCTTAGTCCCAGCTAGCCTAGATCTTGCTATGTAGACCAGGCTGGCCTTGAACTCACAGAGCTATGGCTGCCTCTGCCTCCCAAATGCTGGGATTAAGCAATTATTGTTTCATAATTTGAGAATTATCCATTTAGTTCTTTGTCCCAATTTTTAATGGGGTTTTTGCTGTTTTATTTTATCTTTAGTCTTTCGATTTCTTGTATAGTCAAGATACTAACCCTATGTAAGATATATAGCTGATGTTTTCCCATTCCCCTTAAATGATTGTGTCCACTGCTGTACAGAAACTTTTTAGCTTCAGGAGATCCCACTGCTCAAATGTTGGTTTTAATACTTATGCTATCAGGGGCAAGTTCCGATAGTCATTTCCTGTGCCTACAAATTCCAGTGCCCTCTCAACTTTCTCTATTATAGATTCAAGGTATCAGTTCTTGAATTGAACTAGAGGTTTATGTAGGATGAATAATATGGTTCTCCTTTTCTGCTACATGTAGCTATCCATTTTAAACTTTTTTTTAAATTTTATTTATTTCTGTATGTGTATGAATGTACTGTCTGCATGCAAGTCTGTGCACCGTGTTGCACAATGCCGCGGAGGTCAGAAGCGGGCGTTGGATTCCCCTGGAACTGGAGTTCTCCTGGAATTGGAGTTTCAGACGGTTCTCGGCCACCATGTGGATGCTGGGGATCGAACCCGGGTCCTTTGTAAGAGCGGTCGGCGCTCTTAACCGCTAGGCCATCTCTCCAGCCCCCATTTTAAACTTTTTATCTTTTTTATTTTATTTTATTTTATTTTATTTTTTTTGTCTTTTTGAGACAGGGTCTCCCTGTAGCTCTGGCTGTCCTGGAACTCACTCTGTAGACCAGGCTGGCCTCAAACTCACAGAGATCTGCCTACCTCTGCCTCCAAAGTGCTAGGATTAAAGGCGTGCGCCACCATGCCCGGCATTTATTTATTTCTGTATGTGTATCAATGTACTGTCTGCATGCAAGTTTGTGCACCCGTGTCTTAGTGCAATGCCATGGAGGTCAGAAGAGGGTGTCGGATTCCCCTGGAACTGGAGTTCTGCTGGAATTGGAGTTTCAGACGGTTCTCAGCCGCCATGTGGGTGCTGGGGATCAAACCCGGGTCCTCTGTAAGAGCGGTAGGCGCTCTTAACCTCTAGGCCATCTCTCCAGCCCCTCAACTTTTTATCTTTTGTCTAATATTCAGCTGTTAAGAAAAATGAAATCATGTGTTTTCCAGGTAAGTGGATGGAACTGGAAACACTCATAATAAGTGAGAATTAACTCAGAAAAAAATGTCACAATTCTCTCTCATAAGTAGATCCCATCTTTGAATCTTTATATAGTTGTGTTTGAACTGGAACTTTCTTAGAGATCAGGAAACTGATAGTGGGCCATGAAATGTGTTTATATGAGGGGAGATGGAATGCTGTGTTATTAAGTGGCAATGTTGAATAACTGAGAGGATAGTTTTAATGGAGTAGGAATAGAAGTGTATGACAGAAAAAGAAAAAGAAAATGGAGTAAAGTTAGGGATAACCAACACTAAAGGCTATTTTAAAAGTAATATGATAAAGTTCAATTTCTTTATTAGTTTCATTCAATACATACATATACAATACATAAATGAGTTTAAATATAATTACCATATAATTTGGGTCTTATGCCTCTAGTAGGCATGGCTCACCATCAAATGGAAAAATGTTGCCAAGAATGGACTCCCCATTTTGCAATTGAGAACCAGAGAGCTATCACAGATTGTCAAACATTACTGGCTTTTAGCAGTACAGTTGTTTACCCACCAGGATTGAACAGTAAGACACTAATGATGAAGACGCTAGATACTTGGTGGCGGAATAAACTAGGAGGAATCAAACTGCTACTGAAGTCAAACTGCTACTGACCATGAAACTACCTAGCATACAAAGTTCCAGAGATTTTTATATATGTTATTGAAGATAAAGGAGTTCCTCGTCATCATCATTAGCAGCTGGAGTCAAGGCCACTGATATATAAAATCATTATTGAAAGGGGTATATTGATTACTGTCATTTTAATTTCTTTTTTTGTTCTTGGTCCTATTTTGTGTTTCCATAATTATACCTCCATTTTTTGTTCCTGTGACCTCTTGGGTATAATTGTTTCTTTTTTCAGTTCACTTTATTGTTCGTAGTATTTTCTGTAGGGCTGGTTCATGAAATCCTTCCATAAATTTGTATAATTCATAACTTGTCATTTATGAAAAATTCTTTCCCTTTGGAGTATATAGAAAGTTTTTCTGAATAAGTTATTTTGTGTTTATATTTATGATCATTTCAAATTTGGAATCTTGTGCCCCAGATACTTCTGGACTCTGTAATTTCCT
The DNA here is from genome assembly GCA_009823505.1 of Rhizomys pruinosus. NCBI lineage: Eukaryota > Metazoa > Chordata > Mammalia > Rodentia > Spalacidae > Rhizomys > Rhizomys pruinosus. The sequence continues at coordinate 844,950 of VZQC01003400.1, forward strand.
CTGAAAAGTCAGCTGAATTCTGAAGGGTTTCCTTCTTAGTAACATATTACTTTTTTTTTTTTTCATTGTAGAATTCTTTTTCTTTAAATATATATTTTGTACAAGATTATCGTAACATATTCTTTTGGAGGTTTCATTATCTTTGTGCTGTACATCTAGTTTTCTACTATGAAATGCCATAGTGAGTTTCTGTTCTGGTCCTCTCTATATAGTGTTCTGTCGGCTTGTATCTCTATGGTTATATCTTTCTTTAACTTAGGGATTTTTTTTTTCCCCTTTAATCCTGTTGAAGATCTGGGCAATGGCATAGCCCTGAGATTTTTCTTTCTCTATTACTGTGATATGCAAGTTTTGTCTTTTCATTGTGCCCTATATTTCTTGCCCATACCTTTCTTCCTTTTTTGTTTAAATGTTTCATATTCTATTGTGGGGGCTTCGGGTCGCACCGGGGGTCTTAACCAGTCCCGGGCTGCGGGACCCGTTGGATCAAAGAGGGTCAGGTGCCTCTGCTTGCCCGTTCCCCAGCCTCCCTGTCCCTGGAGACAATCAGACCCAGCGGAGAGCCAAGTCAAGCAAGGTCTGTTTAATGTGGGCAGCACAGTAGTTATAAAGACAAAAAACACAAAGAGGGTTTCCATGGTGCCAAACGGGCAGCCAATCGTCTCAAAGGCCCAGGCAGCACGCAGGCTGTATGTAATGATTACTCCATAGAACTTAATGGGAAACAGGCACTGATCGATCGCGAGCTGTCCACGAGTAGGGAAGTAACTCTGAGCCTATCAGAACTCCCCTCTTTCTTCCTCCCTTCTTCAGTTCGTGGTCATGGCGACCATTGTGGTTACAGTGGTTTACATAACTCTTAACGATGAATATTCTGTAGTGGGGGGCAGTCAGCGAGACTCGAGCCAGGCTTAGAGATTTCCAACAGGTCACTCTTTTGGAGAGCCTGTAAGTCCCAACATTCTATGTGTGGTCCAATTCTTTAACTTTTTGTCATTCATTTTGTTTGTGAGTCTTTTCCCTTTAATGTCAAATAGGTTTGTTGAGAATTTAAATTACATTTTCATTTCAACATGATTTTTCTTCCATATTTTTATCATTTTATAATTTCATGTTTCAAATTCTGACTTGTCTTTATCCTTTAATCCATCTATATATTTGTAGTTTCCTAAGCTTTAGTCAGCAGTTTATTCTTATCATATTTGAATTATTTGAGGTGTTTTTAGTGTGTTCTTTTCTTTTTTTTTCCCCCCTTGGTATTTTTGAGACAAGGTCTCCCTTTAGTACCAGTTGGCTTGGGGTTTGTTATGTAGACCAGGCTGGCCTTGAACTCACAGAGATCTGCCTAATTGTGCCTCCTGAGTGCTGGGATTAAAGGCGTGTGTCACCACACCCAGTATATTTTTTAGTGTGTTCTTTAAATTCTTCAAACTCTTTGGTAATATTCATGATTGTTCTTTTAAAATTCTTCATTTTGAAATTCTTCTAGATACTTATTGTAGAATAGTCTTATAAGATGATGTGATTTTTCATCTGAAACTCCAAGTCCAGGAGAACTCCAGTTCCAGGGGAGTCCGAGATCCTCTTCTGACCTCTGCAGCATTGCATGACACGGGTGCACACACCTGCATGCAGACAGTACATTCATACACATACTGAAATAAATAAAAAATTTAAAAAAGATGATGTGTATTTTTAGGTTTATATTATGTTTGTATTTCATAATATTTGTTTATTGTTGACTGGGCAGATGGATTTTTCTTTTTTTTTTTTTTTTGGCATGGATCTGATATTAATATCAAGCCTGGCTTTGTGGAGTTGATGATTGATTCTGTTTATTTTGTTCATATAGATTGATTGCTTTATGATCAAGTATGAGTTATTAGCTTATCTGTGCTTAATGTTCTTTCTTTTGGATTTATTGGAGGGGCCGTATGGATAAAGTTAAGCTTGTCTAGAGCTCTCCTTTAGGTTGAAGGAGCCACGGCACAAGGAACAATGATGGGCGTCACCTAGGCAGATTCTAACTTGCTAATCAGTGTAAGTTTGAGACCTGGAGCAGAGTGACTAGGGTTAATTCTAAAGCAGAAGTACGGTATCCTGAGTTGGTGGATTTGGCTAAGTCACCCAGCTAGTAAATTGCCCTCATCAGACTCAGCATGAAAGGGCCAAGACCCATGGATGTCAGGAACAAGGGATGTGAGCTCTGTAGCAGCAGTACTGGCTCTCATTTATGAGAATTCCAACCACAATCTCATATTTTCAACATATATTTCTATTATTTGCCATCTGTTACAAGAACACTATCTTTGATGAGGGTTAATGAGCGTTTGTGATTGTAATAATACATTGTGTCTGTTTAATATAATGTCCATTTAGCAGGATAATAATAGTAATTTCATTCCCATAGATTGCCCTCCCCCTGCCCCAAACAGGATCAGTTATGGGTTCCATTGTGTGAGGTGAAGCCTTAAATTCAATAAGAAAATGCAACAATTCTTTCTATTAAATATTTTATATGCTTACAATTATATATCACATATAAATATATATACAATGTACTTTGAATTCCTTATTCCCATATTTTCAGTTAATTGTGAACTAATGAAACCTTCATCTGAAATGCCATCAGATAATTTTTTTTGTTTCACACACATTTTTGTTTCTAAAACTGAGCATGCTCCTCACAACAGAAAATTCTCTTACCAGCATTCCTCAATGTCTTTCTGTTGCACAGGTCACTTTTGATGCCTGAATGAAAATCAAGAAAATCCTCAAACATTAACAAATATCCCTGGAGGGAAAAATAATATCTTCTATGAGACTCTTTGGAATATATTAATAAGTAAAATACAAATTCACACAAATTCAGGAAAAATATTTCCTGGAGAAAAAGGGACTGGAAAATGTTTCCTTAGGAATAAATGAGAATATTTTTAGCAGTAATATTACATTATATTTACCATGTCAGAGACTGACCTGTCCAATGGGTCAGTCAACGGGGGTCTGGAAGAGAAGGAGTGAGGGGAAGGGACAAGAGATGCAAGGAATGGAGACAAGACAGGTTCTGATCAAGTCTCCTTTACTGCAGGTTCATACACAGAATATAAAGGGTTGGCGTAAGAGGAAGTGTTTGCAACTGTTAAGCCACAATGTTGCATAAAGGAACAAACATGCTGATACAGATCATTGTGATTAGTCAACACTAGGGTTCAAGGAACATCCTGTTTAAGGAACATTTCATGGATAAAGTTAAACTGACTTTCCTACAGCTGACCGACTGACCTTGAGAGGGGGGCTAAAGGAAAATTACTACTTTGGCTGAGTAGAAGAAGCCAGATACCTGACATGGTCTAGGGTCCATTAGTCAATTAAAGAAGGGAGTTTTACTGATTTTACAAGAGAACACTTCTATAACAGCTGGTTCCAATCTACAGCTGGAGAATGACCTCATCATCCTCTTATTTCTCTTTATTCTATGGGGGGGAGTTAAGAAAGTCTCTTGTATTAAAACCTTTCAGCACCTAGAAGGTAAGCTTCGTTAGGAATCATTAAAAAATAGTTGTTACTAGTAGGATCCACAGAGGGGCCTGATGTCTGCAGCAATCTGAGGCATTTCTTCCCTTCAATGCGCAGAGGAGTCAATCCTTCTGCTGGCACTTTCTGGTACATCCTACACACTGCAAAGCTGCATTTTCTTTCTCAGCCATTAAGTTGGTGATACTCTGGCCTGTTGAAACATACAAATCCTTTCCCATAGTTAGTTTTAAGATTTGGGTTGCAAGGTTTTTTGACAAAAAGTTTTCATATCTATCTATATTATTTTTTTTACATTTTTCCAAAATATGCATATATACATTCCACACATAAGTCAAAATTACAAATTCTGAAAATATAGGTTGATTCCTAAACACATTTAGGGATTCACATTTTAATGGTAAATTTGCATGCAGGTATAAAGATGTGTAACTTTACACTCTCCTTTTTTTTTTTTTGGAATACGACTACCTATCTTCCATCCATATATGGTAATTACAATGTGTAAATATAAGTAGTAGGGCAACCCTAGAGCCCATTTAGAGGTTCACATTAGAATAGCACAGTTGTTTAGGATATAATGAAATGTAATAATACAGTTGCTCTCTTTGGCTGCCAACTAGGGATTTGGTGTTAGCATCCACAAATGAGGGAAACCATTGGCCTTTTTTTTTTTTTCTGGGACTGTGTTACTTCACTTAGTATAATTGCTTCCAGTTCCATCCATTTACCAGCAAAGCTTATGATGTCATCTTTCTTTAGTGTTGCACAGAACTTCGTTGTGTAGATGTACCACATTTTTGTTATCCAGTCATCTGTTGAGGGGCATTTGGATTGGTTCCCGCTCTTTGCTATTGTGAAGAGAGCTGCAGTAAATATAACTGTGCATGTATCTTTGTGGTAGGATGCCTCTTGTGGGTATATACCCAGGAGTGGTATGGCTGGGTCAGGTGGTAGGCACATTTTGAATTTTTAAAGGGATCTCCACACTGCTTTCCACAGTGGTTGTACAAGTTTACATTCCCACCAGCAGTGGATGAGTGTCCCCTTTTCCCCACAACCTCTCCACCATTTGGTGCCTTTTGCTGTCCTGGAACTCACTCTGTAGAACAGGCTGGCCTTGAACTCACAAAGATCTGCCTGCCTCTGCCTCCCAAGTGCTAAAATTAAAGGCTGTCTTTTGTTCTCTTGAATTTGGCTAGTCTTATTGGAGTGAGATGATATCTTAATGTGGTTTTAATTTTAATGTCCTTAATTCTTAATGATGTTGAACATTTTTTTTTTACGATGATTCTCAGCCAACTTTACTTCCTTAATCATGAAGTCTCTGTTCAACTCTTTACTCATGTTTCGAGTAGGTCATTTGTTTTCTTCATTGTTTTTTAAGTAGATTATATATTCTGGATGTTAATGCTCTCTCAAATATATCAGTGGTGAAGTTTTTCTCCCACTCTGTGAGTTTTCTCTTCACTTCCTTGATTGTTTCTTTAAGCTGTACAGAAGCTTTTGAGTTTCATGAGATCCCACTTGTCAGCTGTTGTCCTTATTTCCTGTGCAGCTGCTGTTTGATTTAGAAATCAAATTTGTAGGTTGATGCCAACCTTTTCTTCTATCACCTTCAGGGTTTCAGGTTTCAGGTTGAGATCTTTGATCCACTTGGAGTTTATTTTTTTACAGGGTGGGAGGTAGGGGTTTAATATTGTTCTTCTATTAATGGTGATCCAGTTTTGCCAACACCATTTGCTGAAGATGCTATCTTTCCTACATTGAGGTTTTTTTGGCCCTTTTGTCAAATATGAGGTGGCTGAAGTTATATGAGCTTAAGTTTGGTTCCTCAATTTTGTTCTATTGGTCAATGGTTTTTTGTTGTTGTTGTTGTTGTTGTTGTTGTTCTTGTTTTTTTTTTTTTTTTTTTTTTTTGTTGTTTTTTGCCAGTACCAGGCTGTCTTTGTGACTATAGCCCAGTAGTATAGCTTGATATCTTGTAGTGTAATCCCCCAGTATTGCACTTTTCACTCAGGGTTGCTTTAGCTATTTGGGATCTTTTGTTTTTCCATATTAATCTGAGGATTTTTTTTTCTAAGTCTGTGAAAAAGCTCATGGTGATTGCATTGAGTCTGTATATTAATTTGGGTAGAATGGACATTTTTACTATATTAATTTTTCCAATCCATGAACATGGGAGATCTTTCCATATTTGATGTCATTTTCAATCTCCTTCTTCATGGTTTTAAAATTTTTGTTGTAGAGGTCTTTGGTGTCTTTGGTTAGGTTTATTCCTAAGTATTTTATTCATTAATTTTTTTTTGAGGCTATTGTGGTTGGGAAGGTCTCCTTATATTCCTCCTCCAGTTGCTTATTGTTGGTGTAAAGAAAGGTTTTCTAGGTTTATTTATCTAATCTAATCGTTTCTAAGAGTTTTCTGGTGGAGTTTTTAGCATCAATTCTGATGTCTCTCTGTTTATTTTTTGTCCAGTTGACCTATCCAGGTGGCTCAGTTGGGTATTGAATTCCCCTACTATTAGCGTGCTGGGATTAATCTGTGTATTGAGGTCCTGAAGGATAGTGTTTATAAAGTTTGGTGCACCAGAGTTTGGTGCATAAATATTTAAGATTGTGAAATCTTCTTGGTTAATTGTTCCATTGATAGGGATATAATGGCCCTCTTTGTCTTTTCTGATTAATTTTACTCTGGGGTCTATTTTGTCTGATATTAGAATAGCCATTCTTGCTTGCCTTTGGTACCATTTTCTTGGAATATTTTTTTCCATCCTTTCACTCTAAGGTGTTGTCTGTCCTTGTGGGTGAGATGGTTTTCTTCGGCAGCATACAGATGGATTTTGTTTTTGAATCCATTCTCCCAGTCTGTATCTTTTGATTGGGGAGTTGAGACCATTAATATTTAAAGTTATTATTGAGAGATGTGTGTTGTTTCCTTTCAACTTATTTTTCATTTGTATTTTTGGTCTAGGTATTTATTTACTCTGCTATGCTTTTGGTAATTTCTCTCTTGGGTTGCTTAAGGATAGTTCATCCTTTCCTCTGTTCTTTGAATTGCTTCTAGTACTTTCTGAAGTGTTGTTTTTCTGACCTGTGTTCTTTCATTTTGTTTATGTCATGAAATATTTTTCTTTCTCCTTCAACTATGATTGACATTTTCGCTGGGTATAGTAATGTGGGCTGGCATCTAAAGTCATTTAGCACTGGGAATACTTTGTTCTTCTGTCTATCATAGTTTGCATGGAGAAGGCAGGTGTGATTCTGTTGGGTTTCCCCTTATATGTAACTTGTTTTTCTCTTGTTGCTTTCAGTATTTTGTCCTTGTTTTGAGCATCTAGTGTTTTAACTATGATATGATGTGGGGAATTTCTTTTCTGGTCTCGTCTGTTTGTTGTTCTATGTACTTCTTGTATTTCTATGGATTTGTCTTTTTTCAGTTTGGGGAAGTTTTCTTCTATTATTCTGTTGAAGATCTGATCAATACCATTCTCTTGGGAGTCTTCTCCTTCCTCTATCCCTAAGATGCTGAGGTTTGGTGTTTTCATAATAACCCAGATTTCCTGCTCATTGCACTCTTGTGTTTTTTTTTTAATTTTTCATAATCTTTACTTCTAGCTGTGCTGTTATCCTGTAGGTCTTTTTTTATATTTTTTATTTATTTATTTATTTTTTTATGTGTATGAGTGTACTGTCTGCATGTAGGTTTGTGCACCCATGTCGGGCAATGCCACAGAAGTCAGAAGAGGACGTTGGATTCCCCTGGAACTGGAGCCAAAGACGGTTCTCAGCCGCCATGTGGGTGCTGGGGATCGAACCCGGGTCCTCTGCAAGAGCGGTTGGTGCTCTTAACCGCTAGGCCACCTCTCCAGCCCCCTCCTGTAGGTCTTATATTCTTTTTCTGCTTCATCCATTCTGCTTCTGAGGTTTTTCCCCATCCTTTCCTTCTGACTGGATGAAAGTTCAATTTCCTTTTTTATTTCCTCCTGTGATTTCTTCAGTATTCCCACTTTCTTTAAGAGCTTTTCATTCTCTTCCTGTAGCTCCTTGCTTTGCTGATCAGTTTCTGTTTTTCCTTTCAGCCTGAGGTCTTTTCAATGTTTCCACTTCCTTCCAGAGTTTGTATTTCTCTCCCTCTAGTTCTTTTCAGAGTTTGTATTTCTCTCCCTCTAGTTCTTTTCAGAGTTTGTGTTTCTCTTCCTCTAGTTCTCTTCAGCATTTGTATTTCTCTTCCTCTAGTTCTTTTCTGAGTTTGTCACTCTCTCTTTTTAGTTCTTTCCAGAGTTTATCATTCTTTCCTTCTAGTTCCTTCATGAGTTTTTTGTTCTCTCCCTTTAGTTCTCTGATTTGGTCTTTATAGCCTTTGAATATGTCTACAATTGCTCTTCTAAGGTCAATGTCTTGGTTTCCTTCCAGGGAGATCTCGTTGTTGGGATCTTCTACAGGATTGGTTGAGTTCCATGGGGATTTATTTTGAGCTTTTCCCATATTGTTGTTTTTTCTGTTGTGTTTTTGGCATGCATATTTTGTTGTTGTTCTTTTTTTTCCCCACTTTGTTTTTTTGTTTGTCTTCTGTTTTTGTTTGCCTAATCTCAAATGTTAATATGTAGGACTAGTTGATCACTCAGTTTGCTTCCTGTTGGTTTCTTCCTAAGTTTTGGTTATGCAGCCTAGAGCCACTGCCACTGTAGGATCCTCCCAAGGGCAGTAAGCTGCAGCACCAGCAGTTTATACTTTCCACCACAGTATCAGTAGCTTGAGCTCTGGGGGGCACGTTGGGCATGGATTGTGTGTGCCCCTGACTGACCTTCTATCCACTCATGTAATTCCTCTTTATGGTTCTAGCTGAGAACCGTCTTTAACTCCAGTTCCAGGGGACTCTGAAACCCTCTTCTGACCTCCGCAGCATTGCAGGACACAGGTGCACAAACCTACATGCAGATAGTACATTCATACAGAAAAAAAAATGACAGAGAAACTGCTATTAAAGATTTTAGTGCCTTGGTAGGTAAATCAGATGAATCCTTGTAAATTACAGTCTCTATTCATAAAAGCTGTAACTTTCAACAACAGTGAATCTTTAAATGTATGTGTTTTCCTTGTGAAAGTATGTCTTTCTTAATGATATTATGCAATGAAATAGGATTTGTATGCTGTATTACAGTGTTATTTTATTTATTCATAGTAGATATTAATGTAAAATATTGGAAGATATAATTAGAAATTATTTTATGTAAAACTAGTTTCAGGCAGAATTTAGCTGTCATGTGGATTGTCACTAGGAATTGAACTCAGACCCTGTAGAAGAGCAACCAGTGTTCTGAACGATGCTGGGGCATCTTTCCAAACTCTTTGAAAGTATTAAAAATCCAATACCTAAAAGCCATAAGAATCAATGTCTGTGTACTTGTTTACTTATGGATTTTCCTTTATGGATTTCCCAGCTGAAACACAAATAGCTCAGTATTCAGCATACATATATAATATGTGAATCTTAAAAGGAATTATCGTTAGTACATTACTACTGATAGCCAAGATAGGCTCACAAGAAAAAGCCAATTACAGGAATGGACTCATTCTTTGAAAGTTTTTAATCAGGGTTCCCATTGACCTTCACACAAAACTGGCCATTATCCTTGATCTTGGTTACCCATTAAAATTGATGGTAAGTTCCTATTGCTGAAAATGTTACATACTTGAGGTGTAGAATGAACAAAGAAAGCTTACAAGTGCATGCTATGGCTGATAATGACTATTCTGGCAAGATATGTTCACTAGTTCAATAGTTGCACAAATATCAAAGGAGTAACTGAAATATTTGTGGTTCGATTTAAGATCTTTTTCACAAGAGCCCATAGCTGACACTCAAATACTACACAGTTCACAGGCCGAAGGGGGGAGCTGAGTTCTAGTAATGTGCTAAATAGTCACAGCATTAACCTGAAGTATTGTAACATATCGCTAAACCACAGTTTAATCCATCTCTCAACTCTTACCTGGGAAGCTTTATAATGAACAGATGGTGGTTATCCCAGAAGACAACATACAACTTGTCAGTGTCAGAGAGTAAGATATGCAGAGTACAAAGTCCTGAGTATGACAGCTATAGCTAACTCCTGCCCCCAAGGCTGAAAGATAATTGAGGAAGAAGAATATGAATAATTTTAAGAGTCGCAGGTGGTGTATGTCCAAAAATAAGTAGTTTTCCAGATAGCTGGTCAGTTAATCTTATGTACTCATAGTAATGCTGAAAAACTCATATAAGCCTTTGTATATATGTGGATTTATGTGAGGTAAAATGAATTTTTAAAAGGCATTTCATATCATAAGTATTGTTTTTGCCTACATATAGGACAAGACTTAATTACACATCTCTGTGTGTACATGAATATATGTGTATGAGTGTGAGAGTTTTATGTTTTTGAGTATTCAATATTTATTTCCTCTCCTCCTCTAACTCTTGTCATGTCCCCCTTTCTCTGAAACTCATTACCTCCTGTATAATTATTAGTTTTATACATATATACATAATATCACATACATACATATACATATGTACATATAACCTACTTGGGTCATTTATTGTTGCATATATATATATATATATATATATATATATATATATAGCTGACCACTTAGGATTGGATAACTGATAAGAGAGCTTCTTTCTGGGGGAAACTGATTCTTGTTCTGTCACCACTTATATATTTGTAACTTTTCATATAGGAGTGAGACCTTGTGATTTCACTGTAAATATATCCATTTTTGCTTGGTATTCCAGAGTAACTTATTCTCTTCCTTTTTTTTTTTCAGATGGGGACCTGTGGAATAAACTCTGTGTGCTGCAAAAAGAACAGTTCTTGATGAAAACTGAGAGCTACATCTACTCATAGATAGAATGTATTTATTAGAATAGAGTTAGAAATTATATTGCTTTAAGAAAATAGCAGTAATAGGTTCTCCTCTAGGATCTATGACCAATCCAGCTATATCTAGTTGAGAAGATATTCAATTCTGGGCATAAATTAGATGCCATAGAGTAGACCTTAAGTCCAATTACACATTTAATAAACAAGTGTTCTATGTTCTACTATTGCATCATTTGTGATATCTTTCTGGACTAGTCATAATTGTGGTCCACAGGTTTTACAGCTTGGTTTGATGACTGCTTGCTTTTCTCTCTTGGCAGCTTATGTAGTATCTCCACATACAATGACAGTCCTAAGTTAGGAGACTTCAGGTCAGTCTCAACTTCATTCTCTAAGTCCTGTGCCCAAAATGTGTGGTGTCTTCAGCAATTGGTTCTTGTGCCCAAATCCTGGGAAGAATCCAAGGGGAATAATAATAGCATGTATTGTTTGGAGATTCTCTTAGACTACTTTGACCAACACAGAGGAGGGATGTTTTTCTTGCCTGCCACTGGGATTTTTGTTAAATAGATTGTATATGTTGGGAGAGGCATTATCACACTGTGTGTAACTACATTTGAAGAATAAAAACCAATCTGTGTATATGTGTATTTTTTTTCTTTTTGATTTTACACATTTTTTTTGGTATTTTTGAGACAGGGTCTCCCTTTTAGTACCAGGTGTCCTGGAGCTCGCTCTGTAGACCAGGCTGACCTTGAACCCACAGAGATCCACCTATCTCTGCCTCCCGAGTGCTGGGATTAAAAAGCGTGCGCCACGACACCCGGCATATATGTGTATTTTTAAGAAAGATTATAAAGTAAAACTATTTGTTTTTACAAATATTAATGTTATTTACTTTGTTGGCTTCAACCTTGTCAAGAAAAATTCAGCCCTCACTTTAATTAGGAACATGCTCTACTCTATAGCACATATCTAAGAAAACAAGTATTTTATTTTCTGACAATATGATGTCAGAAAGGCTGACCTAACCTGTTGAAATATGCAAAACCAGATAGTTCTGTGTGGTGAATGTGAGAATTTACCTGGAGTTATATATCACGCAAAGAAGCAACTCAGAGTAAGAGCAGAGAAAAATTGGGATTATGGAAAAATCTGGATAGATATGAACAGATAACATTGTTTTATTCCTTGTTACTAAATAATGTCCATATATCTTTAAATTTTATTTATGTCTTCTAGTGGTTAGGAGAAGTTATAAACCACAATAAGAACTTGTCACCTTTTATAGAGAAACCACAGTTTGCAGATTAGCATACTCACAGCTTAGCTTGACATAATAATTAGTACTGATTAAATGCCTGTACATCTAATTGCTTGTGCTTTGTATGACTAAAAAGGTATCACTGGAAAAGCTGTCAACCCATGAAGGGAAACAACCTGAACAGACTAGAGTCCAAAATGACAACTCCAAAGAAAGTAGACTGTTTACTTCTCACCCACTTGTGCCCCTTTCCCAAAGCCCAGGGAACAAATTGCAGAAGAGGAGGCATGGTAGAATGTAAGGGCTGCGGAGAGATAGGGGTGAATCATGAGACTACAGCAATATAGTCTGGACTCCTAATTGGTCAACATGCCTGTCAATACAAGCTTCTCCAACTGGACTATGGGAACCTTGGGTTGTTCAAAATTTGGACATAAATACTTGCAAAATGCACCAATTACCTAACTGTAGGGCAAACTGAGCAACATCAATGTTATCTGAAAACAACTGTGTTATTATATTGTAGAATCCCTTAAAAACAAACAAATAATAATAATTTAAAAAATTATTTATTTATTTTTATGTATATGTATGTACTGTCTGTATGTAGGTTTGTGCACCCTTGTCGTGCAATGCCTCAGAGGTCAAAGGAGGGTGTGGGATTCCCCTGGAACTGGAGTTAAAGATGGTTCTTAGTTGCAATGTGTGTGCTGGGGATCGAACCCGGGTTCTTAGCCGCAATGTGCTGGGGATCGAACCCGGGTCCTCTGCAAAGCAGTCAGAGCTCTTAATCTCTCCAGCCCCGTGTCCATATATCTTTAAATGAAATTGTAACCCATCAATAGCCATGGTACTGGAAATGAATTAGGTTACCAATTATATGATTTAAATTCTTTTTTTTTTGAGGAGGAAGAGGAACGGGTTTATTTGGCTTACACTTCCAGGTCACAATCCATCATTGAGGGAAGTCAAGGCAGGAACAATCCTGCGCTTGCCTCAGCTGGTCTCGTGAGATCTCAGATCATTCTTTATTTTCTAAAAGATTGTACTAACATGTGATACTTTATTTAAATTGAAATTATTTCTCTCATTTTTCAGGTGACTAATTTTGTATGCTATTAAATCTTTGAGAAGAGTATTAAAATCTTAAGCCAATAAAGGGCCCAGACACTAAATAAGCCTGTTATGTATATTTTTAGAATATGTGTATTCAACTACTGTGTCTAATCTTTTTTTAACATCTGTTGCCTGACAGTGACTTATTTAGCTATGTCTTCACTCCACTAAGCATTTAATAAGCCTGTATAGGAAAGTGGAATTTACTGATTAAAATTATTCTTTTATGTTTGTATATTTTTTTCTAGAGACATTAACACCTAAAATATGTGCTACATATTATATATACATATGATATTTGATTGCATATAATTTAAGATAATATAATAATACCCTAGGTATTGGTTTACATACGAAAGGAACAGCAAAAACTTACATTCACTTAAGATGGTCACAGAATCATAGAAGCATACTGTTTATGGTAGAAGTATAACCAATAATAGTTTAATGTATTATTTTGTAAAATATTTCATACTACATATTTTAGTGTTAATGTTTAATATGCTTTTCTATATTGGCCTGTACCATTATTATTTACATAATAGTTTTTTAATGTTTTTTTGAAATTTTTATTTATTTTTTATGTGTACGAATGTACTGTCTGCATGTAGGTTTGTGCACCCATGTTGTGCAATGCAGCAGAGGTCAGAAGAGGGTGTCAGATTCCTCTGAAACTGGAGTTAAAGACGGTTCTCAGCCACCATCTGGGTGTTGGGGATCGAACCCAGATCCTCTCCAAGAGCAGTCAGCGCGCTTAACTGCTAAGCCATCTCTCCAGCCCTATACATTACAATTTTTAACGTATTAATTTCAGAATTGTAATTTCTGAGAGAAATAAGAAATGTAAAGCATAAAACGTGCTTATAAAATATGGGATATTGCAAATAAAAGTACATATTGTTTAAAAATAATTATGGGAATTTAGAAGTGCTCATTCTGTTTCTGTTTTTTGTTCTTAATATATATTATTGAATTTTTATTAAATTTTGATTATATTTAGACCCTTTTCACTATCTGTACCTCTTATTGCCACCCACTGGATTCCATGCATTCTGTTACATATGTTATGGTTTATCTATGGAATCGAGGTTTTGTACCCAGATGTCCCTTGTTGCAAATTCATCCAATTAGGTCTAGTCAGCCTGTTTAGAGTCACTCACTTAAATAAGATCAACTCTCCCTCACTCATCAGTAAACAGTTGCAAATACTTCCTTGGATAAGGTTGAAGCTTTCTGTTCATTTCCCCAAGACTAGTCTGGTTGATTGTCTGGTTATGTTTGCATAGGTCTTGTGGGTGCTTGCCACTATTGCTGGAAATTCATATGATCAAGTTCCTAGAGGCCTGAAAAACTTTATTTCCTTATGTCTATTCACCAACCAGGGCTCTAACAATCTTTCACCCTCATTTTGTGCAAGGTCCTTGAGCCATGGATGGTTGAGATTTAATATAGGAATCCTATCCAGGGATACATTCTGAAGCCTCTTATTCTCTACATCTTGCCTGCTTGTGGCCTTCTGTGTACATCCCACTCTGCTGGATGAGGAAACTTTGCTGGTGAGAGTTTAGGGATGCACTAGTATTCTGACTACCCACTATTCTGCTATGTTCTGTCAGCCTTAAGTGTAGTAGTTCCACTGTAGTTGGGTCTGTTAGGGTTGGGCATCTCTCAGAAACATATTTTCTTTTTATCCAGTTTTCAAACTCTAACAGTGTACTTTGTAATTTAAGAAATATTGCTTGTATATCTTTGAAGATCTGGTAGATTCTGCTGTAGATTCAATTGGCTTTGGTTTTATTAGTCAGAAAGCTTTGTATTGTTGCTTCTACTTCTTTACTTGTTATTGGTCTGTTAAAGTTGTTGCTCTTTTTTTAGTTTAATTTCGGTGGTTCAGAAACCCATCCATTTCATTAGCTTTTATAGCTTTTGAAATAAGAATGTGAATAACCTTTAACAACATATATGTGAAAATAATTTATAAATATATTTTGTAAAAATCATAAAGAATTAATAAGTTAGCTTTTTTCTGAAAAATTTTTATTTTGAAATTTTACACATTTTATACATTTCTTAATCAAATTTAGACTCATTCCCCATTCCATACTCTCAACCCTGCCAGAGCTTGTGCACTTTTCCATACATATCTTTCATCTTTTTCTCAGGCTTTTTTTTTCCCCGATATAGAGGTTTACTGTTTGGGGCAGAAGTTTACTGTTTCAGTAATCAGTTCTTTCAACAAGTCTTTTTGGTTGTTACTGTTCCCTTTAATTTTATATTACACCACATTATGCATGTATACACTCCACACAATTACAATGTCTGAAAAAAAAACTATAGATTAATTCCAAAACATGTTTAAGAATTCATCTTTTAACAAGGCAGTTGCATGCAGGTAAAAAGAAATATTACTTTTCATTCCTAAATTACATACCAAGTTGACATATGCTTTAAATACTCTTTATAGTAGCATCAGGTATTATAATTATTAAAAAAAATACTCAGTTTGCCTTACAAATAAAGATTTGCTGCTAGGATCCACAGATGAGGGATGATGTGCATTGTTTGCTTTTCACTTAGCACAACGGCTTTTAGTTCCATCCATTCACCAGCAAATTTCATGATGTTGTCTTTCTTTACCATTGCATAGAACTCCATTGTGGAGATATACCATATTTTTCTTTATCCACTCATCAGTTGAGATACACTTGGGTTGCTTCCAGCTCTTTGCTATTGTGAAGAGAGCTACAATAAACACGGTTTTGCAGATACCTTTGCAATAGGATAAGTCTTGTGAGTCCTATGACTGGGTAAGTTGGTAGGTTCATTTAGATTCTTTTAACGGTTCTCCTCACTGCTTTGCATAGCAGTTGTACAAGTTTGCATTCCCACCAGCAGATAGACAAAAACCAGAGAATAAGTTAATTTTTAACAACTGAATTTCTTTTCTTTTGTCTGCTTCTTATCTTTTTTATTGGTTGGTTGATAATGAAGCCTTCGAGTTTTAAATTTGATTGTTAAATTGGTTAGATATGGGGTCAATTGAGACAAGCCTCTGGGTCTCCCCTTGAGGGACAGGATTGAAAGGATTAACTAAAGGCAGATGATCCTCCACAAAGTGAGCAGGATCTTCTAGTAGCCTAATGGATAAGAGTTGTGAGGGAAAAGAAAAAAACAAAACAAAACAAACAAACAAAAAAAAAAAAACAAAAAAACCCACAATACTTTACCTACCTTTGTTCCTTTCCTCTGTCTGCATCCCTGTGTTGCTGACTGCTGCTACCGCGTCTTCATTCACTGATTAGTGGTTCCCCAGGGGCCCTCCTGTTCTACAGTGGCATGTTGAATCTCCTGAGACATTCAGACTGTGAGATGAGCACCTGGTGACTTCTCAGCTTCTCCATTGTGCAGAGAAATAATTTTGGACTACTCAACTTGTGTCACATACTTAAAGCCAATCAAATAAATCCCTTGGAATATGTATAAATCCATACGTTCTTTTCCCCTAGGAAGCTAATACATGGTCCAAGAATTATTTAGAAAATGTCATTTTCCAATACATTGCGTCTATCAATTATGAATATTCATTTCTAACTTTTCTACTTTGTCAAGTTGACAACCTAAGCAGTATATATTTTTAAAATACTTCATCAATAATTTCTATAAAATTTTGATATGTATTAAACCTTATAATTTAGTATAGTTTTTACTTTTCCCGCATTTTGTAAACGTGAATGCCTCTTCCTAACAATCATATACCATCTATAAATTTTGGGGGATAGTAGTAACCTCAGAGCTCCTAATCTCTAGCAACATTTGGTTGTTTGCAATTCATTGGGAAAGGTTTCCAAATGAGCCTCTACCATCTAAAGCTTTCAGGGAGTGGAAGAAATTTATAAGCTACTTTATTTCCCTCCTTGGAGACAGAATGTTAATGGGCCCAATATTGTATATACTTTCTCTTCTCTTAATTGCAATAGGTAACATTTGAAGAGAAAAAAACTCCAGTCTGACTAGAGAACAGCCTTTTACAATAGATAACATACTGCTGATATTTTTTCATCAAATCTTCAAACTACTATTTTTTTTTTTTTTTTTTTTTTGGTCTTTCGAGCACGCGGGTCTCCCTGTAGATCCAGCCATCCTGGAACTCAACTCACTCTGTAGGACCAGGCATGGACCTTGAAACTCACAGGATCCCTTGAACTCACAGAGATCTGCCTACCACTGCCCCCAAGTGCTAGGATTAAAAGCCTGCGCCATTATGCCCACCTCTTCGATTACCTGTTATTTTGTGTATTCACTTAACAAATTTATGATTCATGGAACTTTTGAGACTTTCTGTTAGTGTGTTTCTGTTTTTATTTATAGTACTCCTATTGTTATATTCCCAATCCCCTGTTTGCCACAGCCTTCTCTCTAAGACTAATAATCATGAAATATCATGTAATATTTTATGTGTATTCCACTAGGAGACAAAAGCTTGGGTAAATTTACAATTGACTGTTAAATATTCAAAATAAGTATTTCAGAATGTTGTTGTTTTCAGATAACACAAAAAAAGAGATAAAAATCTAGAATGGAATTCCATCATCCTTATTAGAAAATTATAACATAGCCAGGCCTGGTGGCATATGCCTTTAATTCTAGCACTTGGGAGGCAGAGGCAGGCACATCTCTGAGAGTTCAAAGCCAGCCTGGTCTACAGAGTGAGTTCCAGGAAGCTGAGACAAAAAAAAAAAAAAAAAAAAAAAAAAAAGGGAGACCCTGTTTCAAAAAGACCAAAAAAAAAAAAGAGGAAGAAAATTATATACAAACAAGAAACTGAAGATTTTTACTCACTCTTTGCCTTTCACTTTTATTTATTTCTCTAAGTATTAATTCGTTTTCTCTAAAATAATTTCAGCATGCATTTTATATATGAAATTACATGTGATGATGTATTATTAACTTTTAAAAAATGAAATATTGAATAAGTGTGAAATTTGGATTCTAAAAAAATTTCCAGCTAGACATAAAATATCTAACTGGTCTTCTTAAATGTATTTTACATAAAATACTACAGATGAAGTAGGTGGGTGTAATTCTTTTTTTTTCATATTTTAGTCCATCAATTTTACATTACTTTAAAATATGGATACATGCTCTCCACCCATATTCAGTAATTAGACAGTCTGAGAATAATTGGTGGGTGGATTCTGTAGCCAGTTGAGAGATTCATATTATAAAAAAAGAGTTGCTTTCAGATAAACAGAAATATAACAATAATAGTATTCAGCTTCCCTTTCATCTCGGGGATTTTGTTTTATCATCCACAAATGAAGGAAACCATTCTCCGTTTGTCTTTCTGGGACTGTGTAACTTCACTCAGCATAATGGGTTCGAGCTCCAACTATTTGCCTGTAAAGTTCATAATGCCATCTTTCTTTACTGCTCAGTAGTATTCCATTGTGTAGATGTAACACATTTTTGTCATCCACTTGTCTCTTTAGGGGCATTTGGGTTGGCCCGTGCTTTCCAATATTGTGAAGAAAGCTGCAATAAATATTTTGTTGAGAATTTTTGCATCTATGTTCCTTAGTGAGATGGGTCTATAGCTTTCTTTTTTTGCTTGCATTTTTGTCTGGTTTTGGCATTATAGTGATGCTGGCTTCATAGAAAGAGTTTGGTAGAATTCGCTATGTTTGTATCCTTCTAAACAGTTTGAGTAGCAGTGGTTGTAGGACCTCTTTAATGTTTTATAGAATTCTGCTGTGAAACCATCTGGACCAGGGCACTTTTTAGTTGGGAGGTTCTTTTTTAACATTTTATTTTATTATCTTTTAAGGGATTCACAATATAAGAGCACAGTTGTTTTCAGATTACATTGATGTTGCTCAGTTTGCCATACAATTAGGTAATTGGTGCTAGCATCCACAGATGAGTGATACCATTCATCCTTTGTTTTTCTGGGACTGTGTTACTTTACTCAGCATGATATCTTCTAGCTCCAGCCATTTATTGGGAGGTTCTTAATTACATCCTCAATTTCCTCAAATATTGTGCGTCTGTTTAAAGTGTCAATTTCTTCTTGGTTAAGCTTTGTTGGTTCCCAGGATTTCAGATATTCATCCATGTCTCTTAGGTTTTCAAATTTAGTGGAGTATAGATTTAAGAATTATTCCCATATGATTGTCCTGATCTTTTCTTGTCTGTTGTGATGTATCATCACGAATACTGTTGATTTGGAATTACTCTTTCTTTTTCATGGTTAAATGGGCTAAAGGTCTGTCTATTTTGTTTATTTGTTCAAAGAACCAGCTTTTGGATTCGTTGATTTTATGTACTGTTTTCTTTGTTTCCATTTCACTGATATCTACTCTGACTTTTGTTATTTCTTCTTGTCTGTTGGGTTTAGGGTTCATTTGTTGTTGTCCCTCAAGTGTTTTTAGCTGCAGTGATAGATCTTTTTGTTGTTGTTGTGTCATTTCTCTCTTTTTTTCGCATAAATTTATTTTTATTTTTTTAACAAATCTAGACCTGTGTTCCCGCCCATTCCCCCACCCCACCAGAGCTCATGCATTCTGCCAAAGATGCTTTTCATCTCTTTCTTAGTCTTTCTCAATATTCTCCATGAGGAAGTTGACTGTTTTTAGCAGAAGTTCACTGTTTCAGTCAGTTCTTTGATGCAGTCCTTTCTGTTGTTGTTGTTTCCAATATGCATTATGCCCAACTGCTTTGGACAAAAGCTCACGGGGCCCTACACAAGAAATACTTACAACCAGGTAATTGGCACTAGCATTCACTGATGAGGGATAGCATTCATCGTTTGTTTTTCTGGGACTGTGTTACTTCACTCAGCATGATGTCCTCTAGCTCCAGCCATTTTCCTGCAAAGCTCGTGATGTCTTTCTTTACTGCTGCATAGAACTCCATTGTGTAGATGTACCACATTTTCTCTATCCACTCGTCAGTTGAGGGGCATTTAGGTTGGTTCCAGCTCCTTGCTATTGTGAAGAGAGCTGCAATAAACATGGCAGCCGTGCATGTATTTCTGTCGGTGGCGTGAGTCAGTCTTGTGGGTATGGCCAGGAGTGGTATGGATGGGGCGGGTGGCAAGTTCATTCAGAGGGTCTTCCAAGGGTTCTCCACACGCTTTCCTAGTGTTTCTGAACGAGTTTACATTCCACCAGCAGTTAATGTAGTTTCCTCCTTTCTCCACACCTCCTACAGCACCTTCGGTTTATTATTTGTTTTCTTTGATCCTAGCCAGTCTATTGGAGTAATAAGATGATATCTTAAAGTTGGTTTGATTTGCATTTCCTAATTGCATTCGTGATGTTGAAACACTTCTTAGGTGGTTGTTCTCAGGTGACCAATCTCTAATTCCTCACTTGTGAAGCCCTCTGTTCAGTTCTTTGCTCATCTATGAGTGGGTCATTTGTTTTCTTTTTTTCTTAGTTTTTTGAGTAGTTTATATATCTGGAAATCAATGGCTTTGTCAGATGTATCTGCAGTGAAGGTTCCTCCCAATCTGTGGGTTTTTTTTTTTTTTTTTTTTTTTTTTTATTGTTTCTTTTGATTGTACAGAAGCTTTTGTAGTTTTATGAGGTCCCATTTGACAATTGTTGGCCTTAAATTCTGTGCAGCTGCTGTTGATTTAGAAAATCTTTTCATACTATGTTTTTGTTGCTGCCCAAATTTTCTTCTATCCTTCAGAGTTTGGGTTTCAAATTGAGGTCTTTGATCCATCTGGAGTTCACTTTGTACAGGAAGAGGGGTAGGGGTTTTAATTTCATTCTTCTACAAGTTGGTGAATCCCAGTTTTGCCAACACCATTTGCTGAAGATGCTGTCTTTTCTCCATTGTGCTTCTTGGCCCCCTTGTCAAATCTAGATGGCTGAAATTGTATGTGCTCAGATTTGAATCTTCAGGTTTCGTTCCATTGGTCAACATGTTGTTTTTGTGCCAGTAAAGGCTGTTTTTATGACGACTAGCCTTGTAGTATAGTTTGAAGTCTGGTATAGAGATCCCCCCCCCCACCCCCGTGTGCTCTTTTCAACTCAGGGTTGTTTGGCCTATTCGGGGTCTTTTGTTTTTCCAAATGAATCTAAGGACATTTTTTTACCAAGTCTATGAAGAAAACTCTTGGGGGATTTTGATTGGGATTGCATTAAATCTTACAACGAGTTTCAGTAAAATGGAATTTTTAAATTGTTAATTTTCCCAATCCCATGAGCATGGGAGGTTTTTCCCATCTTCTGATATCTCACTTAAATTTATTTATTTTAAAGGTTTAAAATTTTCGTTGCAGAGATATTTGTTGTCTTTTGTTAGGTTTGTTCTAGGTATTTTATTTGTTTTTGAGGCTATGTGAGTGGGGAGGGATCTGAATTTTCTTTTTCCAGTGCTTGTTCTTGTTGTAAAGAAAGGCCATTGATTTATTTTTTTTTTAAGGTAACTTGTATCTTGCTCAATCTGCTAAAAGCTGTTTAATCGTTTCTAGGATTTTTCGGGTGGAGTTTTTAGTTTTAGCATCCCTTAAGTAAACAATAATATAATCAGCAAATATGGATACTTTGATCACCTCTTTTCCAATTAGTACTCCTTTAACATCCTTTTCCTTGCCTTATTGCTCTAGCAACGGTTTCAGAATGCCACTATATTGAAGAGGGTGGTGTGACAAGGGCAGCCTTGCCGAATTCTACATTTCAAGGGATGTTCTGTCCATTCCCATTTAGGATGGATATGGCTCTGGGTTCCTGTCTATGGATTTGATTACATTGGGAATGATCCCTCGAATCAATTCCTTCTAGGATTTAAGCATGAAGGGATGCTGGATGTGGATTTTGTCAAAGGTCTTTTTTTTTCAGCATCACTTGAGATGATGGTTGTGGTTTTTGTCCTTGATTTGATTCCGTTTATGGTTTGATGATGTTTATTGATTTTCGTATGTCGAAAACCATTTCCCTCATCTCTGGTATGAATCCAACCTTGGTCATGATGGATGATCTTATTGATGTGGGTCTGTATGCGATTGCCAGTATCCTGTTTGGAATCTGTGGGCATCTGTGTTCATGCGGGAGATGGGTCTATAATTCTCCTTTTTAGTTGGATCTTTGCTGGATTTGGTGAATGAGTGATTCTGGCTTCATCGAAGGAATTTGGGAGAATTCCCTCTGATTTTGTATTGTATACTTCTAAAAACCATTTCGGTAATAATGGTTGTAGGTATTTTGAAATGTTTTATAGAATTCTTCTGTGAAACCTTCTGGGCCTGGGCTTTTTTTTTTTAGTTGAGCGGTCTCTTATTACTACATCCCAATTTTCCTCATATGTTATGGGTTGTTTAAGTTGCTGATATTCTTCTTGGCCGAGCTTGGTTGATTCCCAGGATTTAGATATCATCCATTTTTTCTAGGTTTCACCACTTGGTAGAGTATCGGTTCTTGTACTATTCCCATATAATTTTCTTTCTGGGCTATTTTCCTAGTCGTTGTGACATTCAGTTTCATCACGGATTGTATGATTTGACTTGTTCCTTCTTTCTTTTTGCCATGGGTAGAGGTCTGTTATCTTGTTTATTCTTTCAAAGAAACCAAACTTTGGGTTCATTGATTTTTTGGATGTTTTTCTTTGTTGCTATTTCATTGATTGCTTTGCTCTGATTTTTGCTATTTCTTCCTGTCTGTTTGCATTTACGATTCATCTGTTGTTGCCTCACAAGTGATTTTAGCTGTTATTAAGTGTTAGATCATTCCACTTGTGCTCTTTCCGTTTTTGTAATGTAGGCACTTAGAGCTGTAATTCCCTCTTAGGACTGCTTTTAAGGTTATCCCATAGGTTTTGTTGTGTTGTATGTCGTCATTCAGTTCAAGGAATGTTTTATTCCTTCTTTATTTCTCTTCCTTGACCATCATTATTCGAGTGTTTGTGTTATCTCTGTGTTTTGTAGGCAAGGAGGGCTTGTCCTCGTGTGATGTTGATAGGTTTTGTTGCATTGTGTTATGATAGAATGCATGAAATATTTCAATCTTTTTGTATGTGGAGGTTTTTCTGGTGCCCCCGTATGTGGTCGATTTTGCGAGAATGTTTCATGGGGTGCTGAGAGAAAGTGTTTCTCTGATGGAATATTTTGGTAGAGGTCTATGAGGCCATTTGGTGTATCATATCAGTTTCAGTTCAGATGTCTCCTTGTTTATATTTCTTGTCCGTGTTGACCTATCCCAAAGGACTCATGGGGTATTGAAATCTCCTAATATGAGTGTACTGGGGTTAGTCTGTGACTTGTGGTCCTGGAGAATTTTCTTTATAAAGTTTGGTGCACCAGAGTTTGGTGCATATATATTCATAATTGTGAAATCTTCTTGGTGAATTGTTCCTTTGATAAAAATGTAATGGCCTTCTTTGTCTCTTCTGATTTCTTTTACTTTGAAGTCTATTTTATCTGATATTAAAATAGCAACACCTGCTTTCTTTTTGGTACCATTTGCTTGGAATATTTTTTTCCATCCCTTCACTTTAAGGTGGTGCCTGTCCTTGAAGGTAAGATGTGTTTCTTGTAGACAGCATATCGATGGATTCTGTTTCGAAATCCAATCTCCCAGTCTATGTCTTTTGATTGGGGAATTTATTCCATTAATATTTAAGGTTATGACCGATAGGTTTGTGTTGCTTCCTTTTGCCTTATTATCCATTTGCAGTTTGGGTTTCGGTTTCTACTTCTGTACTTATGCTTTTATTGATTACTCTTTCTAGGTGCCTGGGGTTGGTTGCTCCTTTCTTCTGTTCTTTGAATTGCTTCATGTGTTCTCTGAAGGGTTGGTTTTCCAGACATGTATTCTTTCAAGTTGTTTATGTCATGGAAGGTTTTTCTCTCTCCTTCAACTATAATTGAGATTTTTGCTGGGTATAGTAACCTGGGTTGGCATCTATTGTCCCTTAACACTGGGAATGCTTTGCTCCAGGTTCTTCTTGCTTAGTTAAACTATGAAAGAATTTCTCTTTTTTGATGAGGGCACTTAGGGCTATAAATTTCCCTCTCGAGACTGCTTTTAATGTATCTCACAGGTTCTGTTGTGTTATATTGTACTTTTTGTTCAGTTCCATGAATACTTTTATTTCAGTGTTTATATCTTCTCTGAGCCATTAGTTATTCAGGATTGTGTTGTTTAGTCTTTATGTGTTCTTATAGCTAGTTGGACGTTTCTGGTGTTCATATTGAGCTTTACTGCCCTGTGGTCTGATAGAATGCATGTAATAATTTCTATCCTTTTGTATTTGTTGAGGTTCCTTTTGTGTGCCAGTATGTGGTTGATTTTGTAGAATGTTCTATGAGATGCTGAGTAGAAAGTATATTCTCTAGATGGGCATGGTGGCAGATGCCTTTAATCTTAGCACTTGGGAGGCAGAGGCAGGCAGATCTCTGTGAGTTCAAAGCCTGGTCTACGGAGTGAGCTCTAGGCCAGCTGCGACTAAAGGGAGACCCTGTCTCAAAAATACCATAAAAAAGAAAGCATATTTTCTGGTATTTGGGTGGAATATTCTGTAGATGTCTGTGAGGTCCATTTGGTGTATTGTATTGTTCAGTTCTGAGGTCTCTCTCTGTTTATTATTTTGTCCTGTTGAAATATCCAAGGGGCCTACTAATGAAGCACAAGCAATTAGATATATAGGTACTTAAGCAGCATTAATAGTTATGGTAGGTTACTTTGGTATAGACACATATGTTTAGATGAAATGTTGATTCACGAACTACATTTTTTCCTGTTAAATAAGACAGGGTCTTACTGTGGCTTATGATATCTCCTAACCTGTAGAGGATGTAAGCTTGTGGCATCAGCCATGGGTCATTCCTCCAAGGAGAGAGCCAATAGTCAATTAGATTTCGGATGTACAGGCATATGGCTGCCTCTGCTGCACAGTATTTCCAGGCAGGTGAGGTGTAGCTGGTGCTGACGGTGGAGTCTTGCTTGACTCTATTCCTGGACAGACTGTCAGCCCATGAAAGGAAACAGCCAGAATTGACCAGAATCCAAGACAACAGCTCCAGAGAGAGTGGACTGTTCTGCTTCTCATCCACCTGTGCCCCTTTTCTAAGCCCAGGGAATAATCTGCGGAAGAGGGGGCGTGGTAGAATGTAAGGGCTGCGATTGGGGTGAAGGGTGAAACTACAGCAATGTAGTCTGGACCCTCATTTGATTAACCTGATTGAACATACAACCCCTCACCCCCCGCTGGAAGGTGGGGCTGTGGGTGTTTGGGCACAACAGCCTGCAAATTGGTTTTACATGAAGGATGCTTGTACTCATGGATTATCACTTATAGCTAAAAAATGGAAAAAAAAACTGAGAGAGATATGCAGGACGGTCATGGCAGAATGCATGATCTCAGTTGGGGTGGGGGTGGGGGGAAGGGAAGGGGAGATATGCCTGAACTGAATTGGAAAATGATGTATGAAATGCACAAAGCATCAATAAAAAATGTTAAAAAAAAAAGAAATATCCAAGGGGCTCAGTGGGGTGTTGAAGCCCCGACTATTAGTGTGTTAGGATTAATCTGTGCCTTGAGGTCCTACAGAGTTGTGTTTATAAAGTTAGGTGCACCAGACATTTAGGATTGTGAAGTCTTCATGGTTCATTGCTACTTTGACAGGGATGTAATGGCCCTCTTGTCTCTTCTGATTAATTTTACTTTTAGATCTATTTTGTCTGATATTAGAATAGCCACTCCAGGTTGTTTCTTGGTACCCTTTGCTTGGAATATGTTTTTCCATTCTTTCACTCTAAGGTGGTGTATGTCCTTGAGGGTAAGATTGGTTTCTGTTAGACAGCATATAGAAGGGTTCTGTTTCCTAATTAATTTTCCCAGTCTATGCTTTTTGATTGTGGAGTTTAGACCCTTAGTATTGAGAGATGTGTGTGGCTTCCTTTTACCTTATTTTTTGTTTGCATTCTTGGTCTAGGTTTATAGTTACTCTGTTATGATTTTGTTGCTTTCTCTCTGTAATTGCTTGGGGATACTTGCTTCTTTCCTCTGTTCTTTGGATTGCTTCAGGGATTTTCTGAAGTTTTGGTTTCTTAGACATGTATTTTTTCATCTTGTTGATGTCTTAAATATTATTCTTTCTCCTTCAACTATAATTGACATTTTTGCTGGGTATAGTAGTCTGGGTTGGCATCTAAAGTTGTTTAGTACTGGGAATACTTTGGTCCACATTCTTCTAGCTTTCATAGTTTGCACTGAGAAGTCTGCTGTGTTTCTGACACATTTCCCCTTATATGTAACTTGTTGTTTTTCTCTTGTGGCTTTCAGTATTTTGTCTTTGTTTTGAGCATCTAGAGTTTTAACAATTATATGGCAAGGGGAATCTCTTTTCTGTTCCTGTCTACTTGGTGTTCTATGTGCTTCTTGTATTTGTATGGGATTATCATTTTTCAGTTTTGGGCAATTTTCTTCTATTACCCTGCTGAAGATGTGGTCAATAGTGTTGTATTGTGATTCTTCTCCTTCCTGTATCCTTATGATGTGGACATTTGTTCTTTTCTTAATGTCCCAGAATTCCTGGTTGTTCCACTCTTGCATTTTTTAATTTTTTTTCATAATCTTTATTTGAATTTTCTATTTGCTCTGTGTTAACCTGCAGGTCTGATATTCTTGTTTCTGCTTCTTCCATTCTGCTTCTGAGGCTTTTTCCCATCCTTTCCTGGTGTTTGGATGAAAGCTCAATATCCTTTTTCATTTCATCCTGTGATTTCTTTATTTCTTTATTTATTATTATTTTTTTGGGAGAAAGTCTCTCCCTGTAGCCCCAGCTGGCCTGGAACTCACTCTGTAGACCAGCTGGCCTTGAATTCCCAAAGATCAGCCTGCCTCTGCCTCCCAAGTGCTAAGATTAAAGGTGTGTGCCACTGCTTGTGGCCCATCCTGTGATATCTTTAGATTTTCTACTTCCCTCTGGAGCTTGTCATTCTCATATTGTAGCTCCTTGGTTCATTGGTCATTTTCTTTTTTCATTTTTGCCTGGGATCATTTAAGTGTTTCAACATCTGTCTAGAGTTTGTTATTTTCTCCCTCTTGGTCCTTCTTGAGTTTTTCAATCTCTCCCATAGTTCTTTCCACCATTTCTCATTATCTCCCTCTAGGTCCTTCTTCTTGAGTTTTTCATTCCCTTTGCTTAGTTCTCTAACTTTTTTCAATATGTTTACAGTTGTTCTAACGTCGGTGTCTTGCCTTCTTTCCTTGGAGATCTCATTGTAGGTATCTTCTGTAGGGTTCAGTGTGGATTTATTATGAACTTTTCCCATGTTCTTTTTTCTTTGTGTCTTTGGCATGTTGATTTATCTGTTTATTCATTTCTTTGAATTCAGGCACCTCAAAGTTAGCTGCACAGTCTGTAATCGCCAATGCTCTGCCTGTTGTGTCCTCTGCACCAGAGTTCCACCAGGATGGGGGCTGCCTGGATTGGGTTGCTACTTTGGCCAGCACATCAGTTGGCCACCAAGTGTCAAGGCAGGTTCCACTTGCCTCACCAGCAACTCACTAACTTCGGGCGACTGTCTGGAGTTGAGATGGGACTTCTAGGGGCGGGTGGCAAGTCCCCCAGTAGTCAAGGCAGGTCAGCCTTGCCTCAACAGCATTTCACTGACTCTAGGCATCTGTCTGGAGTCCAAGATGGGAGTTCCAGGGGCAGGTGTAGAGCCCCCCAAGGGTTAAGGTGTGTCCACCTTGCCTCAACAGCACTTCACTAACTCCAGGCATCTCCCTGGAGTCTGAGATGGGGCTTCTGGGGGAGGGTGGTGAGCCCCCCAGGGGTGAGGGAGGGTCCACCTTGCCTCACTGGCACTTCACTGATTCCTGGCTGCTGGCTTGGGTGTGATTCTTGGAATGGGTTTTGGATATTTTTTAAATAAAATTTAGACATCTTCTTCATGTTCCTTATTGTTGTTATAAAATTTGAATTTGAATTCTCTCATTTTGCCTGCCCCCCCACGATTTATGAAATTGCTCCATTTGAGACCTAGGAGGCAGATGAAAAGAGTGTTACATGTACTAGCAGCATTAGAACACATAGCATATGCTAGAATGTTGAATTAATCTCTTCAAGACTCAATTTATCAAAATGTAAACCAGAGAAAACAGTGCAGAATATCAAGTTTAATTTTTAACTATAATAAATCATGCATATATTTATTAATAGTTTTATACTCATGCTTAAGAAATGTGATGATTTCAGGTATGGTTGTTGAAATTTTAATCCCTAC
The DNA here is from genome assembly GCA_009823505.1 of Rhizomys pruinosus. Lineage (NCBI taxonomy): Eukaryota > Metazoa > Chordata > Mammalia > Rodentia > Spalacidae > Rhizomys > Rhizomys pruinosus. The sequence goes on from VZQC01003400.1 coordinate 872,972, forward strand.
ATTCAGACATAGAGGTAGGTGGATCTCTGTGAGATGAAGGCACACTGTCCTATATAGTGATTTCCAGGCCAGCTGGGAATACAAGAGATCCAATGTCAACAAGTAGGCACAAGACTCATTTGAACTTAGTCAGATAAAAACCAAGACTAGAAAAAGGGATATGGGCAACAGACCCCAACCCTAGCAAAAGAACTATTGGAAACTGATTACTACTGGATGAGGGAGAGTAGATCTTCTTTAACAAAGGGACTCAATATAGTCTGAATAGAATTGATTGGATGAACTTGCAGATAGGGACATGGTGCAAACTCTGGACTGTACAGGAATTAATATAGATGATAGAATGCATAAAATCCAGTGTGGGATCTATGGGAGGCGTGGGGGGAGAGCATGTAAATTTAATTAAGATCAATTATATTAAATGAACACAAACTCTCTCTCTCTCTCTCTCTCTCTCTCTCTCTCTCTATATATATATATATATATATATAATTTTAAAGAAAAACAAAGGAAAAATCTAAAAAGACATATGATTATACACAAATTAAAATTGTTACTGGGTGAAATTGTATGAGGTCAAGTTTGGATCTTCAATTTTATTCCATTGGTCAGCGGGTCTGTTTTTGCGCCAGTACCAGGCTGTCTTTATGACTATGGCCCTGTAATATAGCTTGAAGTCTGTTAGCTCAATCCCCCATGTATTGCACTTTTCACTCAGGGTTGTTTTAGCTTTTCAGGATCTTTTGTTTTTCCATATGAATTTAAAAATTTTTTTTCCAAGTCTGTGAAGAAGCTCATGGGGATTTTGTTTGGGATTGCATTTAATCTGTATCTCAATTTGGATTAAATGTATATTTTTACTATATTAATTTTTCCACTCCATGAGCATAGGAGATCTTTCCATCTTTGATGTTATTTTCAATCTCCTTCTTCAGGGGTTTAAATTTTTTGTTGTAGAGATCATTTGTAGCTTTGGTTAGGTTTGTTCCCAGGTATCTTACTATTTTTGAGGCTATTGTGAGTGGGAAGGTCTACTTATAATCCTTCTCCACTTGTTTATTTTTGGTGTAAAGAAAGGCTACTGATATTTTCAGGTTAATTTTGTATCCTGCTACTTTATTGAAACTCTTAATCGTTTCTACAATTTTTCAGGTGGAGTTTTTAGAATCCCTTAGCTAAACTATCTTATCATCTGCCAAAGGGGTAGCTTAACTTCTTCTTTTCTGATTATACTCCTTTAATTTCCAAAGGGGGGAAAAAAACCTCAGTGGAGGAAGGATAGCATCTTCAGCAAATGTTATTGGGAAAACTGGATCACCAGTTGTAGAAGAACAAAATTAAACCCCTACCTCTCACCATGTACAAAAGTCTACTCCGAGTGGATAAAAGATCTCAACTTAAAACACAAACCCCTGAAGGTGATAGAAGAAAAACTTCGTAACAACCTACATGACATAGTTGTTAGAAAACACTTTCTTTCTTTTGTTTTGTTTTTCAAAGCCAATTTTTATTGAAGCTTTTTGTATTTCATACAAAATTTCCAATCAAATCTATACCCATTCCCCCTTCTTTGCCCCCCACCCCACCAGAGCTTATACATTCTGACAAATGTTTTTCTTTTTTTTCCTTACATTTACTTTCATTTATTTCTTTCTTTTAACAATAAGTATTAAGTTTGAGTACAAGCATCCTTCATGTAAAACCAATTTGCAAGCAGTTGTGCCCAAACCCACACAGCCCAAGGCTCCCTCCATCCAGCAGGAGGGGCTTGTATGTACAAACAAGTTGATCAAAGAAGCGTCCAGTCTATATTGCTGTAGTTTCACCATTCACCTCAATCAAAGCCCTTACATTCTACCATACCCCCTCTTCCATAGATATTTCCCTAGGCTTAGAAAAGGGGCACAGGTGGACGAAAAGCAAAACAGTCTACTTTCTCTGGAGATGTCGTTTTGGACTCTGACCAGTTCTGGCTGTTTCTTTTCATCAGCTGACAGTTTGTTCAGGAATAACCTTTCAATTCTACTAATGAAGCACAAACAATTAGATATATAGATATTTAAACAGTACTAATTATTATGGTAGGTTACTTTGGTATAAATACGGATGTTTGGATGGTGTACTAATCCATGAATTACGTTTTTTTTTTTCTGTAAAAGATGACAAGGTCTTACTGTGGTTTATAACATCTCCTAACCACTAGGGAATGTAAGCTTGTGGCATCAGCCGTGAGTTATTCTTCCAAGGAGAGTGCTAATAGCCAGTTATATTTGGGATATAAAGATATATGGCTGCCATTGCTGCACAGTATTTCCAGGCAGGTGAGGTGTAGCTGGTGCCGACGGAGGAGCCTTGCTTGACTCAAGGAGACCAATATTTGCTTTATTAGTTTAGTGACCTTTGGTAGCACTCTCTGATATACCATAGACCAACTGTACACTTGCAAGTGTGGTCTCAATACATCTTTCCCATGCTTACTTCAGGACTTTGACAGCAGGGCTTTACTGCCTCTCTTCTTGCAGGTATCCCAGTTTACAAGCAAGAAGCCTTTACCTATTTTGGGCGGGGGGTCTTGGATCTCCTGGCCAACATCTCCTTGGCAGAATAATCCATTGCTGATATCAGAGCTCTCCTGTATTAATATATTTTGCTTAAATGCACATCTTAGAGGGACTCTAGTATTATATTTGGTTCTGAATAGAGAATAATCCTTTTCCATTTCTGTTTTATATAAGCAGGCCATACGTACTAGTTACTGTTTCTGTGCCCAAAATACTCAACAGAAAGATTTAAGGAAGATATTTAAGGAAGATAATTTCAGCTTATTGAAAGTACAGTCCAGGACAAATGCTGAGACAATGCAGAGTAGCTGTTTCTCAACTGAGGACCAGGAAGAGAAACGAACAAAGTAGGGAACAAGGACAAGCAGAAACAAGGACAAGTAGAAATCCTTAGTCTTCTTTCTACCAATCAATCTTGATCTCCCACATTCCAAAAAATCCTCTCCCCCAAACAAGTAATCCAGAGATTGAGAACATTCGAAACTTCTGTAAATGATTAAATATTGAAATTCAGTAATAACATGATTTTTTGGTAATAGTGACCTTATTCCTACACAAAAATAAATTAATACAATGAAAAAGTCAAGGAATGATACTTTCCTCTAATAAGAGAAACTACGTTTTGAAACTAATATTATATTATGTATTACTAAATTCAAATTCAAATGATCTTTCCTGACAAGTTTAGACAATCAACTTTGGTTCATTTGTGTGTGTGTGTGTGTGTGTGTGTGTGTGTGTGTGTGTGTGTGAGAGAGAGAGAGAGAGAGAGAGAGAGAGAGAGAGAGAGAGAGAGAAAGAGAGAAAGAGAGAAATTTAACTGTTTGAGACAAGGTCTCCCTGTAGCCTCAGTTGTCCTGGAACTCTATACAGTGCCATGTTGGCCTTGATATCAGAGAGATCTACCCACCTGTACCTCCCTGCTTCTGGTATTAAAGATATATACCACCACACCAGGCTTCTTTTATATATTTTGTACACACTTTTAAAACATTTGTCCTATGTTCAATTCATTTTCACAACACTTTACATTTCTGATCTATTTTAGTGTGTAATTGTACAATTACCTCATTTCTATTTTGAAGTGGGTAAAATATATTCAGCAGTTTAAATGTTTTTGCCTAAGGTGTGAAATTATGTAACCATTCAAAATTCTGTAAAAGATATTATGATCTCCTTGTTAATCACTTTGAAGGTGAAGTCCTCATACTTGATAACTAGAAATGTGCTTGGTTTAGAGAGCTTTTCAAGCTGAACAGAATGTAACTGTCTATATGTAGGGTGGTAATATATTTAATTTAAAAATGTGTTTGTCGGAGTGGAGAGATAGCCTAGTGGTTAAGAGCACTGACGCTCTTGCCGAGGACTCGGGTTCGATCCCCAGCACCCACATGGCGGCTAAGAACCGTCTGTAACTCCAATTCCAGGAGAACTCCAGTTGCAGGGGAATCGGACACCCTCTTCTGACCTCTGCAGTGTTGCACGACACGGGTGCACAGACCTGCATGCAGACAGTACATTCAAACACATACAAAAATAAATAATAAAAAAATTAAAAAAAGTGTTTGTCCCACTTCAAAAACCTAAAAGTCATCTTTTTTTAAATTTTGATATTGTTTTATTATATATTGCTTAATAAGTTTTTAGTAAAGAAGATTTATTTATATTGAAAAAAAGACTATGAGGTCTTAAATATTTTCAACATATGAAGATCATATATTAAATACTACATTATAGAACTCCTTGACAAGTTTTATTTTATGAATTAGTATATTAAAGCAAATTTTAATACTTAGTTTAGAATTGTGTTGGTGCATCTATAAGCCTAGCACATACCACGTAGGTCCAGAAAAACTTCTAGGTTACATAGCAAGTTTGAGGCCAGTCTGGACTGCATATTGTCTTATCTCAGAAAAATAAAAATTAGCGTTGCTTTAAAAATATATAATTGTTGTGGCTGGAGAGATTGCCTAGAGATTAAGAGTGCTGACTGCTCTTGCAGAGGACCCAGGTTCGATTCCCAGCACCCACATGGAGACTGAGAACCATCTTTAACTCCAGTTCTAAGGAAATACAACACCCTCTTCTGACCTCCGCAGCATTGCATGACACTGGTGCACAAACCTACATGCAGACAGTACACTCTATACACATAAATAATAAATACAATTAAAAGTATATATATATATATATTACATCTATATTATATATACATAATTGTTGAGTATTGAAGTTCATACTCGTAAATTCAACACTGCTTAGGCTGAGACAGGAGGGGATTGAGACTAGTATGGGCAGCCTAATAAGATTCTTTCTCAAATGAAATTAAATAAAAATTAAAATGTATGGCCTATAAAAAATAGAAAATCATTGAAGTGTAATAATGTCTCTTCAAACAAAATGTTACTTCCCCAAGAAAAGACTTTAGAACAAAAGAAGCTGGAAAAAGTTTTATACAATTCTCAAAGAATTAATAAAATATATATTTTTAAAAATCTGTAGCATCTCATTAAGATATTCACTTTATAACATCACAGTTGCTTTCAGATAGAAAGAAATATAACAATAGCATTGCTCAGCTTTGCTTTCAATTGAGGGATTTGGTACTAGCATCCACAAATGAGGGAAACCATTTCCCTTTTTTGGGGGGGTGGGCTATTTTACCTCACTTAGCATAATGGCTTCATGTTCGACTCATTTACTTGCAATCTCATGATGTCATCTTTCTCTACCACTCCATAGAACTCCAGTGTGTAGATGTACCACATTGTTTTTATCCTCAGTTGAGGGACAAGTCCTCAGTTGAGGGACATTTGGGTTGGTTCCAACTCTTTGTCATTGTGAAAATTGCTGCAATAAATATAGATGTGCATGTATCTTTGCAGTAGGATGAGTCTTGTGGATATATACACAGAAGTGGTATGGCTGGGTCAGGTGGTAGGCTCATTCTGAGTCTTTTAAGGGTACTCCACACTGCTTTCCACTGCTTTCCACAGTGGTTGTAAGAGTTTACATTCTCACCAGCAGTGGATGAGTGTTCCCCTTTCCCCACAACCTCTCCAGCATTTGGTATCTTTTGTTTTCTTGAACTTAGCCAGTCTTATCAGAGTGAGATGATATCTTAGAGAGGTTTTAATTTGCATTTCCTTAATTATTAATGATGTTGAACACTTTTAAGATGTTTCTCAGCCATCTTCCTCATTGGTGAAGTCTCTGTTCACCTCTTTACTCCATCTTTTGAGTGATTTATTTATTTTCTTACTTCTTTGTTTTTGGAGTAGTATCTTAATAAGCCCTAGAACTAACTTACCACCTACTTTCAGGCATGGTAATTAATTTACATGGTAGAAGGTATATATTCATATTTTAGAGTAATATAAAATTAAAAGAAAAACTCTGAATCCCCAAACAATAAAAAAGGGATGTGTGGATGAAACTGATCAATTAATACAAAGGTGGTTACATACAGCATGATGCTTTGGTGTAAAATTTTACAGTAGGATCAAGATAGATATTATATTGCAGGCATTTCAAAAGCCTCAAAGAAAGAACCATGTAATTCTGCTCAGAAATATGGAATTTTTAACCACAAAGAAATTATACATGTTTAAAGATCTGGACATGTTCTGCAGTTTTAGCAATGTATATATATTTTAAACAATGTATATATGCATGAAACATCATGTGACCTTATAAATATGTACTACTTTATATTTGTACATGTTAGTCAGTATAAATGAAATAAAAATTAAAAAAATAAAAAATTAAAGTAGAAAGTTAAAAAAAATAAATAAAAGTTTGTAGTGTTGCAATGTATTACATTGGTTATCTTTACTAGGTACTAGTTTTTGACCTTTGAGAAGGTGATTTATCCTTTCTGTTGCAACTTCTGTTTAATGAAACAGCAGAATTTAAACTCTTGAATATATTTTATAGATGAGATTATAAGTCCCTTTCATCACAAAAAATGTTTTCATCATTCATGTGACAGCAATTAAGAATACAGATTGTGAAAAATATTGACATAAACTTCATTAATTACTTGAATTTAGAGAAAGAAAATAGAGAAAAGCTTTTGTATTTTTTTTTTTTTTTGGTCTTTTTGGGACAGGGTTTCCCTGTAGCCCCAGCTGTCCTGGAACTCACTCTGTAGACGAGGCTGGCCTTGAACTCACAAAGATCCACCTGCCTCTGCCTCCCAAGTGCTGGGATTAAAGGCATGCTAATCTAATAAGATACCTGCTTATGTACAGAGTGGTCTGATAATAAGAATAACAGGAATTTGAGAACGTTTTCTTTTTTACCTTTCCCCCAGTTGTACAAACATTGTACTGGGAAATTATTTCCCTACATCTTATAACTTTCAAATGAGGTTGATCTTTACATAATCTGATTTTCTTTTTCTTCCAACACTATTAACCATATATTTGCTCAATACTGGGAAGGTTATTTCTCTTCAAACACTAAAATTAATTCTGCTACTCTATTCTCCATCTCATATTATATTAGTGACTATGATTTAATATTATCTCCCCAATAACTCCTAATATTATACCATGAATAAAAATTATTCCCAGTACAAGGGAATTGCACATGAACAAAAAATACAAAGTAACTCTCTTTAGGTGAAAATAGCATTTTTTAATTTAATTAATTAATTAATTAATTTTTTTATTAGTATGAATGTACTGTCTGCATGTAGGTCTGTGCACCCGTGTCATGCAATGCTGCGGAGAGGGTCTGGGATTCCCCTGGAACTGGAGTCCTCCTGGAATTGGAGTTACAGATGGTTCTCAGCCGCCATGTGGGTGCTGGGGATTGAACCCGGGTCCTCTGCAAGAGCAGTCAGTGCTCTTAACCGCTAGGCTATCTCTCCAGCCCCGAAAATAGAATTTTTATGATAGCAATACTAATACTTTCCCTGGGATATTGGAATTTTTTGAACATAGTTTACATTTTTTTCCATTTGTATTGATGTTTTGTGTATTTCAGACATTTTTTGAGTTCAATTTAGATATATTCACCTTTCCCTTCCCCCCACCTCCCCCTGCAGATAATGCATTGTGCCATACTTGTGCTGCATCTTTCACTCACTCTTTTTAAAGTTTTTCTCATCAAAGATTTATTGTTTTGTGCATAATTTAACTATATCAGTCTACTCTTTGACCTAGTCCTTATGTTATTGTGGTGTCTTCCCAATTGTATTGGTCCAAAATATGCCTATATAAACATCATATACATACCAGAATTGTGTCTTCCAGGAATAAACTGTATGTTAACTCTGATATATGTTTAAGAGTTTATATTTTTTTCTTTTAATTTTATATTACTCTAAAATATGAATATATGCCTTCCTCCCATATACAGTAATTACCATGTCTGAAGGCAAGTGGTAAGTTAATTCTAGGGCTCATTAAGAGATTCACGTTATAACATCACAGTTATTTTCAGATAGAAATAATTATAACCATAACGTTGCTCAGCTTTCCTTTCAATTGGGGGATTTGGTACTACAATCCACAATTGTGGGAAACCATTCTCCTTTTGTTTTGGGGGGACTGTGTTACTTAGCATAATGTCTTTTAGTTCTATCCATTTTCCTGCAAAGTTCATGATGTCATCTTCCTTTACTGCTGCATAGAACTCTGTTCTGTAGATGTATCACATTTTTGTTATCCACTCCTCAGTTGAGAGGCATTTGGGTTGCTTCCAGCTCTCCACTATTATGAAGAGGGCTGCAATAAACATAGATGTGCATGTATCTTTGCAGCAGGATGAGTCTTGTGAGTATATACCCAGGAGTGGTATGGTTGGGTTTGGTGATAGATTCATTTTGAGTCTTTTAAGTTTTCTCCATACTGCTTTCCCTAATAGCTGTAAAAGTTTACATTCCCACCACCAGTGGATGAGTGTTCCCCTTTCCCCACAACTTCTCTTGCATTTGGTATCCTTTGATTTCTTGGTCTTAGCCAGCCTTATCAGAATGAGATGATATCTTAGAGAGGTTTTAATTTGCATTTACTTAATTATTAATGACGTTGAACACTTTTTAAGATGTTTCTTTGCCATCTTTACTTCCTCACCTGTGAACTCCGTGTTCAGCTCTTTACTCCATCTTTTGAGTGAGTAATTTGTTTTCTTACTTCTTTTTTGTTGTTGTTGTTGTTGTTGCTTTTGAGGAGTTTATATATTATGGAAGTTAATGCTCTCTCTGATGTCTCACTGGTGAAGGTTTCTTCCCACTCCGTGGGTTTTTTCTTCACTTCCCTGATAGTTTCTTTCACTGCACAGAAGCTTTTGAGTTTAAATGTTGACGTCATTTCCTGCGTAGCTGTTGTCTGATTTAGAAAGTTTTTTCCTACACCTATGTCTTGTAAGTTGCTGCCAGCTTTTTCTTCTATCATCTTCAGAGTTTCTGGTTTCACGTTGAGCATATTCGGATAGTTTACCTTTTAACAACATTATTCTATACTGTTTAATAAATGGTTATGAAACACTGACTGACAAGAAAGGTTGGAAATATTCTATAGGTCAACTTATACTCTTCATTTTCTTCATTATTATTAATGCAATTCATGTGGTAGACAAAAAACAGTCTAAGACTAATAAGACATTTATCATGTCATATTTCAATAAACTACTACAGCTTATTCTCAAAATCTAAGAGTGCAATTACAACTAGAGCTCACAGCTGGGGTACATAGAAGGTATATACAACATGGTATAATAGAAATAATTTTGAGGCTACATGAGAGTGTTGATGAACTTACACAAAGTATCTGGGGCACAAAATTGACTCCATAGGCCTTAGCATATAATATAGACATAAGGCATACAATTCAGTGTGGAGGCTATGAGGCAGGTGCAGGATAAGGAATGAGGGGTTTAAATATGATTACAATTAATCATATGGAATCCATAAAAATCAATCCACATATATTTTGTTTAAAAATTTTAACTATATATGTATATATACTTAAAAGGAGAGAGTGTGTTTTATAAGTAATTGTGAATAACATCAGAGATTTCATGATGCACTAAGAAAAGTAAAAGATATTCAGGAAAAATTCTGTGATCCACAAAATGAAATGAAATAGCAGCTCTCTCATGTGCTTCCATCAGAGAAATTTTGGGCTGTAACAATGTCTGAATATTGGAGAAGATAATCCTTCTATTCAAAAACATTTAGAATTCACAGCTATTAACAGTGTTTTTCTTTTTGCTGTGCAAATGTGCTCCTTTAGGTAAAAAAAGATAATGTGAATACTTACACCATAGAACCATCATGATGATTACAAAAATAATTGCCAGAAAAAGTGTTAGAATGCCAGTCTTAAGTGCTATGTCAAGAATATAGTACATTTAATATAGTGCAAATAATTTCTAATATTGGTTTTTCAATTACACAACAAGAATGAGAACATTTTTCTATGTTTTATGGTTTTTTTTTTACTATTTTTTAGTAACTGGCTTAACTTCCCAAATTAAAATCAACTTTCTCAGTTTGAATCTCAAAACTCTGTTGAAACTCAAGTAATGACATCTCACAAATGTATTTGGTTGTGTATAACTTTTTGGTTTTTTTTTTTTCCTATTCTTTGGAATGCTGAAAACATTGACCTAAATGAATATTAAAGGCCAGGAAATCATGTTAGAATGAAGCCCTAAGTTGCACTAATGGTGCCATGATAGTATAGTACACGTGTCAGACAAGAAAGACTTTCTGTATAATTTATTTATCTGTTTGACATTTTAGTCTCCCTAAAGAAGAACACAGATGCCTAGCATCCTTCTCCTGAGTTACCATGAGGTAAGCTGCATGTGTAAGTCCGACATCTATCAATACAAGTGTATTTCAGCCTTCTAGTAAATAACTTTCTATTTAGTAAAGAATGACCTATTATTGCATTTGGATATATATTTGTCTTCAGATTTCGTCCCATTTGATACTCAAAATCAAATTACTGACAAATCCGCACTGACTCAGGGGCACATCAGAATGTGTTCCATATATATATATATTACATATTATATCTCTCCTCTCTATATATATTGTTATCCAATATAATTTACTCTCTTGTAAAAGTTAACTATAATCCTAATTTTCTCTGTCATTTATCATAAGATGTATATAAGTTTTTAAATTACCTTGGGTTCCTGGTGTAATATTTAGGAACTAACTATGCACACCAAATCATTTCTTTTTGGCTAAGACAGGGTTGAGACAGTATTTAGTCCCAGCTGTTATGGAATTCACCAAATAGAATCTCACAGGGTAGTCTCCATCTCACAGTGATCCTCCTGCCTTTGCCTCTGGATCACTGAGATTAAAGGCATGTACCACTGTGCCTAAATTACGTAATTACATTCCTAATTGATACTTAAAATTTTATTTTATATGTATGATTATTTCACCTGATTATCTAAGTGCACAATATGAATACACTGCCACAGGGAGCAGAAGAGGGCATCTGCTTCAGTATAATTTGAGTTATGATTATTAGAAATAATGTGGGTGCCATACTAAAACTGCATCCTCTGCAAGAGATGCCAGTGCTATTAATTGCTGAGCAATCATATATAGCACCAGTAGGTATTCCAGCTTCAAGAGGCAAGAAAGAATATTGCTATCACTTGTATATGTGTACAAATACACATTGCAAATATATAGATTGTGATATTAATAATAACATAAATACAGATATGTGAATACATACAGAATGTCAGTAAAATATTTGTTATTCAATAGACATTTTGTATATTTCATATAGTATTCATATATACATATTTATAGCATTTAAATATAAATGCCTATGTATGAATGTATTATGTGCATTTAACTTCAGAGAAAGGAAAGAGTTAAGATAATGAGTCTTGAAACAAAGTCGGAAATTGCAAAAAATACAGTATAAAACAGTTAAGAGGATCAAATCTTCCCTATATGTCCTGTCCAGAACGTGTTGTAAATAAGCTAATCATCAATGAAATTCTCAAAAAAAAAAAATAAAGAAATAGAAAAAAACAATGAATACCATTTCAATGGCACTTCTTTATGGAAATTTCAAGAGAAGAGACACCGAAATTTGAGAGAAAAACAACATAGAGGCTAACTTTCCAGATTCATTATGTTAGCAAATATCCACACAAATAAGATATATACTCTTATTAATAACTCAAATCTGTATGGGCTCCATTCTGCCTACAGTGAATGAAAACATTTAAATTAAGGTAGCTATCACAAATTCTACTTGATATTGTATTCTTTTGGCTTTATTCTTTTTTTATTTCTTTTTTTTAATTAATTTTATTTATTTCTGTATGTGTATGAATGCACTGTCTGCATGCAAGTTTGTGCACCCGTGTCGTGCAATGCCGCGGAGGTCATAAGAGGGTGTTGGATTCCCCTGGAACTGGAGTTCTCCTGGAATTGGAGTTTCAGATGGTTCTCGGCCGCCATGTGGGTGCTGGGGATCGAACCCGGGTCTTCTGCAAGAGCGGTCAGCGCTCTTAACCGCTAGGCTATCTCTCCAGCCCAGCTTTATTCTTTACTTCATAGTTTATTCAGAATAAATACATTAGTTTTAATCATTATATATTTAGCTTATTTGTTTATGCATTTAGTTTTTCCTCAATTCATTTAAATGCTTCCATGTCATGCAATTGCTGCTGATGCCAGTTAAGGGCCTTGGATCCCCCAAAACTGAACTTAAGGGCAGGTATAAACTGTCATGTAGTTACTGGGAACAGAACAAGGCTTCTCTTGAAGAACACCCAAGGTTCTTAACTAGTGAGGTATCACCATCAGTCCCTCCTATAACTGATATTTAAGTGCAGGTAATCTCTACAAATTAAATGAAATAGTCATGAGACTATCTGAATAAAATATTGGGAATTGCTTAATATTCCAAAAGATCTAAATTTGGAAAGTATGCTTATATTACTGCGTATTATACAATTATGTAAAACAAAATTGCCTTATATTATTTTAATTTTTTTATTAATTTTAATTTATTTCTGTATGTGTATGAATGTACTGTCTGCATGCAAGTCTGTGCACCCGTGTCGTGCAACGCCGCGGAGTTCAGAAGAGGGTCTCGGATTCCCCTGGAACTGGAGTTCTCCTGGAATTGGAGCATCAGATTGTTCTTGGCCGCCATGTGGGTGCTGGGGATCGAACCCGGGTCCTCTGTAAGAGCGGTCGGCGCTCCCAACCGCTAGGCCATCTCTCCAGCCCCGCCTTATATTATTTTAAAAGAATAACAAATATTAACATTTTAAAGTGAGAGTATATGTAGTCTATCAATGAATAACCATTTCTACTACAAAAAACACAAATATTTTAGTTATTATGCCATGAAACTAATAGGAATTGTTTCTTCTTAACAAACTAAAAGTACATATTTGATTCACATTTCTTTTCGTTTTTTTCAAGACACGGTCTCCTGGTAGTCCCAGCTGGCCAAGAACTTGCTATGTAGAACAGCTGGCTTTGAACTCACAAAGTTCCCCTTCCTCTGTTTCTTGAGTGCAGGATAAAAGTTGCATATCACCATGCCAGGCTCCATTCACTTTTTTGACAAAGTACAAATCAAAGAAAATGTAACTGTTTATGGAAAGTGTATTTTTATATAAGAGATTTTGAAGAATGTCATGGAATAGTCAAAGTAATAACTGTAATTGAAGAAGGATTTCAATTGCTATGCTAATAGATTTGAGCAAATGTTAGTATATAGACAAATAGATTGATTTTTACAATACATAAGTTAATTTAATGGTTTATAAAATTTTGATGAGTACAGGTAAATGTGTAATGTAAGCAATAGGTTGTACATTGTTTCACCTCAGAATAAAGTAACTATTAAGCTATTACCAATCATTAAAACAATGCATTTTTTATTTTTGTAATGAATTTTACTTAATTTTCAAAATTCGCTAAATTTCTTCTGATAATGACTATTTAATTACATCATCAGCTGCTTATCCCATTTGCACACATTGATATAAATACTTAGTTGCTATGATAAACATATTGCTATACATTTTAAAGATATATGTGCTTCCAAATTTTCTTCTAACTGCAAGTTAGAGATGTTTTTTAATAGTAACAAAAATTAAACTCATGCTTCACGATTTGTAAACATGATCCTTTACTTTTTGCTTTATAAATCCATGAAGGAACTGGTAATTTATTAAAATCCATCAAAGAAAGCTAACAGTATATGATGTTTAGTACATGTGTAAAAATTTTACAGTGTTAAACTAGCTAAATAAGTTTAAATTTATCTTCTTAGTTTTTTTTTTTTTTCCTTTTTTTGGTATTTTTGAGGCAAGGTCTCCCTTTTAATACCAGCTGTCCTGGAGCTTGCTCTGTAGACCAGGTTAGCCTTGAACTCAAAAAGATCCACCTACCTCTGCCTCCCAAGTGCTGGGATTAAAGGTGTGCATTGATATATCAGCCAAAACCACTGAGGAAATAAAAGTAATTAAAAATTGTGTAAAAAAAAAAAAAACTGGGAGCTGGAGAGATGTCTCAGTGTTTTAAAGCTCCTATTGCTCTTGCAGAGGATCTGAGTTCAATTCCTAGCACCCACATGGCAGCTAAGAACCGTCTTTAAGCCATGCATGGTGGCACATACTTTAATCCTAGCACTTGGGAGCCAGAGGCAGGCAGGTATCTACAGAGTGAGTGCCAGGAGAGTTGGGGCTACAAAGAGACCCTGTCTCAAAAAGACCAAAAAAATAAAAAGTAAGTAAATTTATCTTCTTACCAAAAAAAAAAGAAAAGAAAAAAACCTGACAAAACACCGTGATGATTGTTTACTATGTCTTGACTACAAGACAGGTGATGTCCTATACATTTTATCTCAAATATCGCATCTGCAGTTATACAAGCATTGTTTCCACTTTAAATGGTATTGGTAATCATTCTTTGTCCTTTACACATTCTTTATGAACATTCAGGATTTTTTTTTACCTGAAATGATAGTCAATTTAGAAATACAAAAAATAATGTTCTTCTGAGAATACTGAAGTGAAATAAAGGAACAACTTTATTACATATGGAAAATGGGCATTATGATTTCAAGAAAAGCAAACAAATTGTGGATTACAGTTATGAGATAAGTAAATGAGGTTTCAGTTACTTGTATTAGTCCTCAGTGCTTTGAAAAAATTTTAGCTTAGTAAAAAATAGCACTTCACTCTACTTTTTTATTTACTTTATTTTTTTTCATTTTTAACAATAAGAAATAATTTATGAGTATAAGCATCCTTCATGTAAAACCAATTTGCAAGCAGTTATGCCCAAACCCACACAGCCCATGGGTCCCACCATCCAACTGGGGGGGCTTGTATGTTCAATCAAGTTGATCAGATGAGTGTCCAGATTATATTGCTGTAGTTTCGCCATTCACCCCAATGCAGCCCTTACATTCTATCATATCCCCTCTTCCACAGATTGTTCCCTAGGCTTAGAAAAGGGGCACCAGTGGACGAGAAACAAAACAGTCTACTTTCTCTGGAGCTGTTGTCTTGGACTCTGGTCAATTGTAGCTGTTTCCTTTCACAGGCTGACAGTTTGTCCAGGAATAACCTTTCAATCCTACTAATGAAGCACAAGCAATTAGATATATAGGTATTTAAACAGTACTAATTGTTATGGTAGGTTAGTTTGATATAGACACAGATGTTTGGATGGTATGTAAATCCATGAATTACAGTGGGTTTTTTTTTTTTTTTTTGCTAAAAAAAAAAAAACCTTTAAAACAATGTTTTTTATAACATCTCCTAACCATTAGAGGATGTAAGCTTGTGGCATCAACCGTGGGTTATTCCTCCAAGGAGAGAGCTAATAGCCAATTAGATTTGGGATATACAGACATATGGCTGCCACTGCTGCACAGTATTTCCAGGCAGGTGAGGTGTAGCTGGTGCTGACGGAGGAGTCTTGCTTGACTCAAGGAGACCTATATTTGCTTTATTGGTTTAATGGCCTTTCATAACACTCTCTGGTATTCCAGAGACCAACTGTACACTTGCAAGTGTGGTTGCAATGCATCTTTCCCATTTAAAGATCAGGTCTTTGACAACAGGCCTTATCGCCTCTCTTCTTGCAGGTATCCCAGTTTACAGGCAAGAAGCCTTTACCTTTTCGGTGTGGGGGGGCTTGGATCCCTTGACCAACATCTCCTTGGTAGAATAATCCATTGCTGATATCAGAGCTCTCCTGTAATAATATATTTTGCTGAAGTGCATGGCTTAAGGAGAACTAAGTATTATATTTGGATCTGAATAGAGAATAATCCTTTTCACAGTTCCTATATCTATTAGTCAATTAAAGAAGGCAGTTTTACTGGTTTTATAAGATATTACCTCTATAATAGTTAGCTCCAATTTACAGTTAGAGAATGACCTCATCATCATCATATTTCTCCTTGTTCTATGGGGGGAAATTAAGAAAGTCTCTCGTATTAAATCCTTGTGATACCTAGAAGGTAAGTTTCGTTAGGACTCAATATAAATAGTTGTTACAAGTAGGATCCACCGAGGGGTTTGATGCCTTTAGCAATATGAGGCTTTTCTTCCTTTCAATGTTCGGATGGGCCAACCTTTCTGCTGGCCATTCCTTGTACATCCTACACAATGCAAAGCTGTATCTTTTCTTTCTTAGCTGTTAAGGTGGTGATATTTTGACCTGTTGGAACACACGAATCTTTTCCCATAGTTAGTTTTAAGATTTGAAGTGCAAGGTTTTTGACAAAAATGTTTCATATCTATCTGTATACCCTTTTTTATTTTAGGTATTTGTTTTTTGGCCCATGACTCTCAAAAAGGCAGTTGCATTACACATACCTATAGGCTGGAATCAAAGCCCAGATTTCATCAAATTCACCCATGCTGTTTTGGGTGATGGTATGTGGTTAACTTGGGAAGCAAACTTAATTTTTTGAGATAAATCATCCTACAGGTAAAAGAGAATGCTACAAGGTGATACTGTACAACAGAAAAATTATAGAGAACATTCGTATGTGCCAATCCCAAAGTTATTGTTATACAGATTTTAAGTAAAACAGATTTGGACAACAATTTATATTTCCAATTAACACAGGTTACATTACCGTTTTTATTAGAACCTTTAAATCAATGTTGTTTAATATACACAAATTTACTTTTATTAAGTCTTAAAATACCATGTAACCTGTCACCAGAGTCTGGGCAAAATTGGATGCTTGTTGAACTCACGTCAATTAAATATGTATTAATCGAGTATACATCAGTGTCCCTCTCCCGCCCCTCCCACTCTTTCCGATCACCATTTAAGTCAGTTTTCTGATGCAGTCTTTCTGTTGTTGTTCTTTTAATATGCATCCCTCTCCACAGGAAATATTTATAACTGGGTTAGTGGTGCTAGCATCTACATATGAGGGATACCCTTCATCTGGGACTGTGTTACTTCACTTAATATAATGTCTTCTATCTACATCCATTTACCTGCAAAGTTCATGATGTTGTCTTTCTTTACCATTGCATAGAACTCCATTGAGTACATGTACCATATTTTCTCTATCCACTCGTCATTTGAGGGGCATTTGGGTTGGTTCCACATTTTTGCTTTGTGAACAGAGCTGCAATAAATATATCTGTGCATGTATTTCTGCAGTAAGATGAATCTTGTGGGTATATGCCCCGGAGTGGTATGATTTGGTCAAGTGGCAAGCTCATTCTGAGTCTTCTAAGGGTTCTGACCACACTGCTATCCATAGTGGCTGTACAAGTTTACATTCCCACCAGCAATGGATGAGTGTTCCCCTTTCCCCGCAACCTCTCCAGCACTTGATATCATTTGTTTTCTTGATCCTGGCCAGTCTTATCAGAGTGAGATGATATCTTAAAGTGGTCTTAATTTGCATATCCATAATTATTAGTGATGTTGAACAGTTTTTAAGATGTTTCTCAGCCATCTCTAATTCCTCCTTTGTGAAGTCTCTATTCAGTTCTTTGCTCCATTTTTGAGTGATTCATTTGTTTTCTTTCTTCTTTGTTTTTTGAGTAGCTTGCATACTCTGGAAATTAATGCTTTGTCAGATGCATCTGTGGTGAAAGTTTCCTCCCACTCTGTGGGTTTTCTCTTCACTTCCTTGATTGTTTCTTTTGATGTACAGAAGCTTTTGAGTGAAATGAGGTCCCATTTGTCAATTGTCGATATTATTTCTTGTGCAGCTGCTGTCTGATTTAGGAAGACTTTTCCTATGACTATGTCTTGTAATCTTCTGCCAAGTTTCTCTTCTATCACCTCCAGAGTTTTGGGTTTCACGTTGAAGTCTCTGATCCATCTGGAATTGACTTTTAACAGGGTGAGAGGTAGGGGTTTAATTTCATTCTTTTACAGGTGGTGATCCAGTTTTGCCAACACCACTTGCTGAAGATGCTGTCATTTCTCCATTGTGTCTTCTTGGCCCACTTGTCAAATATGAGGTGGCTGAAATTGTATGTGCTCAGGTTTGGATCTTCAGTTTTATTCCATTAGTCAACTGGTCTGTTTTTATGCCAGTACCTGGCTGTTTTTATGACTATAGCCCTGTAGTAATTTTGATATCTGGTAGAGCGCTCCCCCCTGTATTGCTCTTTTTGCTCAGGGTTGCTTTGGCTATTCGGGGTCTTTTGTTTTTCCAAATGAAATTGAAGATTTTTTTTCCAAGCCTGTGCAGAAGCTCTTGGGGATTTTGATTGGGATTGCATTAAATCTGTACATGAGTTTGGGTAGGATGGACATTTTTACTATATTTATTTTCCCAATCCATGAGCATGGGAGGTTTGTCCATCTTCTGATGTCTTCCTCAATTTCCTTTTTCAGGGGTTTAAAATTTTTGTTGTAGAGATCCTTGGTGTCTTTGGTTAGGTTTGTTCCTAGGTATTTTATGTTTGAGGCTATTCTGATGGGGAAGGTCTCCTTGTAGTCCTTCTTCAGTAGCTTGTTGTTGGTGTAAAGAAAGGCTACTGATTTTTCTAGATTTATTTTGTATCCTGCCACTTTACTGAAGATCTTAATCATTCTAGGAGTTTTCTTGTGGAGTTCTTACGCATCTCTTAGATAACAATCTTCATCAGCAAAAAAGGGATAGCTGACTTCCTCTTTTCCAAGTAGACTCCTTTAATTCCTTTTCTTGCCTATTGCCCTAGCAAAGGATTCATGCATATATTGAAAAGGAGTGGTGACAGGGGGCAGCCTTGCCAAGTTCCTACCTTTAAGAGGAATGCTTCTGTCATTTCCCCATTTAGGATGATATTGGCTGTGTGTTTCCTGTATATGGATTTGATTGCAGTGAGGAATGATCCCTCCAGTCCAATTCCCTCTAGGACTTTAAATATGAAGGGGTGCTGGGTTTTGTCAAAGGCTTTCTCTGCTTCAATTGAGATGACAGTGTGGTTTTTGTCCTTCAGTCCATTTATATGCTTGATGATATTTATTGATTTTTGTATGTTGAACTATCCCTGTGTCTCTGGTATGAATCCAACTTGGTCATGGTGGATGATCTTGTTGATGTGGGTCTGTATGTGATTTACTAGTATCCTGTTTAGAATTTTGGCATCTGTGTTCATTAAGAAGGTGGGTCTATAGTCCTCCTTTTTGGTTGTATCTTTACCTGGTTTTGGTAATAGCGTGATTCTGGCTTCATAGAAGGAATCTGGGAGAAATCCCTCCATCTGTATCCTTCTAAACAACTTGAGTAGTAATGGTTGTAAGTCTTTTTGAAATATTTTATAGAATTCTGCCGTGAGACCATCTGGGCCTGGGCATTTTTTGGTTGGGAGGCTATTTATTACATCTTCAATTTCTTCATGTGTTATTGGTCTATTTAGGCTGTGGATCTCTTCTTGGTTGAGGTTTGGTGCTTCCCAGGATTTCAGATATTCATCCATTTCTTCTAGGTTTTCAAACTTAGTAGAGTATAGGTTTTTGAAGTATTCCTGTATGATTGTCTGGATCTTTTAACCGTCCATTGTGATATTCCCCCTTTCATCACAGATTCTATTGATTTGGAGTTGTTCCTTCTTTCTTTCGGTTAACTGGGCTAGAGGTCTGTCTATCTTGTTTGTTCTCTCAAAGAACCAACTTTTGATTCATTTATTTTTGTATGGTTTTCTTTGTTTCTATTTCATTGATCTCTGCTCTGATTTTTGTTATTTCTTCTTGTCTGTTGTGTTTAGGGTTCATTTGTTGTTGTCTCTCAAATATTTTTAGCTGCAGTGTTAGATCATTATTTGTGTTCTTTCTGTATTTTTAATGTAGGCACTTAGAGCTATAAACTTCCCTCTTAGGACTGCTTTTAAAGTGTCCCATAGGTTTTGCTGTGTTGTTTATCATTGTCATTCAGTGCCAGGAATGTTTTTATTTCTTTCTTATTTCTTCCTTGACCCATTCATTATTCAGGAGAGTGTTGTTTAGTCTCCATGTGTTCTTGTAGGTTGTAGGATTTATCCTGGTATTGATATTGTGTTTTATCACTGTGGTCTGATAGAATGCATGAGATTATTTCAATCATTTTGTATTTGTTGAATTTTTTCCTGTGTTCCAGTATGTGGCCTATTTTGGAGAATGTTCCATGAGGTGCTGAGTAGAAAGTGTATTCTCTGATGTTTGGGTGAAATATTCAATAGATGTCTGTGAGGTTCATTTCGTGTATTGTATCATTTAGTTCAGATGTCTCTCTGTTTATCCTTTGCCCAGTTGATCTGTCTAGTGGACTTAATGGGGTATTGAAGTCCCCTACTGTTAGTGTGCTGGGGTTAATCTTTGCCTTGAGATCCTGAAGTATTGTCTTTATAAAGATTGGTGTGGGGCTGGAGAGATGGCCTAGCAGTTGAGAGCGCTGATCGCTCTTGCAGAGGACCCGGGTTCGATCCCCAGCACCCACATGGCAGCCAAGAACCATCTGGGGCTCCAATTCCAGGAGAACTCCAGAATCCGACACCCTCTTCTAACTTCCGCGGCATTGCACGACACTGGTGCGCAAACTTGCATGCAGGCAGTACATTCATATACATACAGAAATAAAATTAATTAAAAAAATTTAAAGTTTGGTGCACCAGCGTTTGGTGCATATATATTCATGATTGTGAAATCTTCATCGTTAATTGTTCCTTTAATAAAGTGTAATGACCCTCTTCGTCTCTTTTGGTTTCTTTTGCTTTGAAGTCTATTTTTTTTTTTTGATATTAGAATGCTTGTGCCTCAGGAGCCAGCCTGCACAAAGCCTCAGAGGCACCAAACAGAAACCCGATCTGTTGGTCACAGGCTGCAAAGGCGAAGGGCTGTCCCACACACACGGCCACCCCCTTCCAGAGGGCTCAGAGTTGCAACCACTGTACTTCTACTAAAACTAAATAAGCAACCACTTGACCCAACCATACCACTCCTGGGTATATACCTGCAAGTCTCATCCTACCTCAGAGATACATATATAGCCATATTCATTACAGCTCTCTTCACAATAGTGAAGAGCTAAAACCAACACAAATGCCCCTCAACTAATGAATGGATAGAGGAAATGTGGTTCATCTACACAACGGAGTTCTTTACAGCAGTAAAGATGGCATCAAGAACTTTGCAGGTAAATGGATGGAACTAGAAGATATTATGTTAAGTAAAATAACACAATCCCAGAAATGCAAATGACTAATGCTAGCCCTCATTTGTGGATGCTAGCACCCATCACTTTTAGAAGAATCAAAAAAAGATACAGGGCAGGAATGACAGGGTGCATGAACTTTGGTGGGGTGGGGGGCCCAGAAGGGGAGATGAGTCTAGATTGGAATGAGAAACAATGTATGCAATACACGAAACTTCAATAAACATGTTAATAAATACATAAATGAATAGGCAAATCACTGTCATTTATTTTGTTTTCTCTGTCAACTTTTTCTTTGAAAATTTCTTAAACAGATTCCAAAACAAGATGATTGCTAGATTCTTATGGCTAAAGATGTAGGAGCAGTAAAATGCAATATGCCTCAAAACCACTCATGCAGCAAAAGGAGCATGGTGACTTTTGCATTGGTCACACTGGGGGAAAGACCAGCAGCTATGACTTTTTTTTTAATTTTTTTAAATTTATTTTTGTATGTGTATGAATGTACTGTCTGCATGTAGCTTTATGCACCCGTGTCATGCAATGCCACGGAGGTCAGAAGAGGGTCTCGGATTCCCCTGGAACTGGAGTTCTCCTGGAATCGGAGTTACAGACGGTTCTCAGGTACCACGTGGGTGCTGAGGATTGAACCCGGGTCCTCTGCAAGAGCAGTCGGTGCTCTTAACCACTAAGCTATCTCTCCAGCCCCAGCTATGACTTTTTAAGGAACCTAGGGATCTAGTCTAGTAGACATTGAAGGAAGAGCTACAACTAATACTATTAATATTATACAAAAAATGTAGAAACAGATGGGGGGGCTCCCAAACTCATTCTATGAAGCCAGCATCAGTGTAATTTCAAAACCAGATAAACATACAATGAAGAAAGAAAGCTATAGAACTATATCCTTAATGAAAATAGATGCAAAGATACCAAAGTACTTGCAAACTGCATATAGATGCAATAAAAAATCAGCAGGTAAGCTTTATTCCATATATGCAGATATCTCTAAATATACATGTAAATAAATGTCCTAAAACATATAAATGGACTTGAAGAAGACAAAAATCACATGGTCATGTTAATAGAGGCAGAAAAAGACTTTGACAAAAACCCAACATTCATTTATGTTAGAATCCTAGAAATAATTGGTCTGGATGGAAAATACCTGAATATCATTAAATCTATATACATCAAAACCAAAGCCAACATCATTCTAAAGGGATAAAATTAGAAGCATTTCCATTAAAATCAGAAAGCAGACAGGGTTGCCTTCTATCTCCACTCCTTTTCCGTATAGTATTTGAATCACGTTCAAGAGCCATAATATAAGAGAAGGGAATGAGATACTTTTAATTGGAAAAGAAGAGTTCAAAGTATCATTATTTGCAGATGATATGGTATTATACATAAGTAATCCAAAAAAGTCTACTAGGAAACTGCCACACCAACTCCAGCGTCGTCCGTGTGAGCAATGACGAAAGTCATAATAACAGATGAGGAGATACGTGCCTTGTGAGGCTAGGCTCCCTGGTGGTCCTTGGCAGAGCACTTGGCCTCAGCTTCTAAGATCATGACGCACTACAAAGATGTTATGCTTCATGAGTGTTGGACTTTGTACACTGTCTTTTGACTCTTTTCCTGAGCTCAGCACAACCTCAGTCCCAGACAAGGGACAGTTAAACGTGTCTGGAAATAAATCAGGCAAACAGAAGCTTCATGAACCTAAGTAAAACCATACAGAGAAACAGTATCTAAAGGCTCCTTTGTCCTAGAAATCCCCACAAAGATATTATGAATGAAAAACATTACACTGAGTGATATCATAGATCAGTTACAAATAATAAAAGTGTTTTTCCAGATTTAATAAAAATAAAGGCTCGGTCTTTTAAGTAGGAAGCTACATCTAATAGAATTAGTAAGATAAAGTTTTAGTTACAGTTATACATATTAAAGTGTAACACTTAGTTAGAGGCACATGGTGGGTTTTTCTCCTTTAAGAAAAACAGAACTAATTAAGAGGCTTTCCCAGGCTTTTGGCTCGAATCACAACCTGGAGATAACTAGCGGCCTTGGAAAAATCAAGCCCCAGAAAGGATGAGAAACATGGAATTGGAACTTCAAAGAAACAGAGAAAAACTGTTTATGGCTTGATGGCTTGTGTTTTTAGGACTGCTGTTTGATTGCTTATCTCCCCTGCCAAGACAGTGTGAGCAGTATACTATGTAAACTTCCATTGATGTGTAAATTTTATCTGAATTGCTGTCCTTGTAAACCCAGGTGCGAATTCCTTTAGTAATGAGCCTTTTGTTCTCGGGGAAATGCAAATCCCTAGCCTGCTTTCCCAGCCCGCTTTCCCTGCTCGTGCTATAAAATCTTGACTTGACCTCAGTAAAAACGCAGTAGATTCATAAGCCATCTCTGGTGTGATCTCTGTCATTTTCGACTAATCTGTGCCGTCCTTCCAAGAACCTGGATCCTGCAGGCTGAGTGAGCCCAACCCGCTGGGACGGTCTGTGGCAGGAAACTACTAAAAATAATTAATTCTTCCAGTACAGTGTTAGGTTACAAAAAAATCAACTTACAAAAATCATTGGGCATTTCTATATACCACCAGAAATCAGAAAAATCATAAAAGGAATCCTTCCCATTCACAATAAACTCAAAAAATATAAAATACTTAGGAATAAAGCTAACCAAAAATATTAAAGATCTCTGCAATTAAAACTTCAAAACTTTGAAGAAAGTGGTAGAGGGAGATACTAGGATATGGAAAAATAACCAAACTTGTGGATTGATAGAATCAATATTTTGAAAATGACCATCTTAATAGAACCAATCTATAGATTCAACACATTACCAACCAATATACTCACAAAATTCTTCACAGAGCTAGAAAAAAAATCATCCAAAAATCCATATGCAATCACAAAAAATCCCAGCTAGTCAAAACAATCTTGAGCAGAAAGACCAGTGCAGGGGAAATCACCATACCAGATCTCAGGTTATATTACAGACCTGTAGTTATAAAAACATCATGATATAGTACAAAAATATACAGACTGATGGAAGAGAAGACCCAAAAATGAGAGTACATACAATTCTGCCCCTGATATTTGACAAAAGTACGAAGAATAGGGCCTGATTAGTAATTTAGCCATGTTGCTGAATTTCTTGTTGTGCCATCAACATGGTGCCATTTCTGGCAACAGCTGCATGTAGCCCCCTTGCCATGATTAGTTGGCACCTGAGCTGTGATTGTAAACAATGCATGATCATCTATAGAAGCATGTGTAGGCTGAGGACTATGTAACTGCATGATTAGGTTGAGCTTTTCAGTGATTGGATACATTCTGTGCTGATTGGACGACGTTTCCTTTATACCCTGTACTGGAAAATAGAGTTCTGAGTTTTGCCCTCTGATGTATTCCTGGAGTGGTCCTTGCTCTGTTGCACTTACCCTTGGTAGAGGGGGGACCAATGACCAGTTGAATGAAGGCCCACAAACACACAATGGAAGAAAAACAGCATATTGGATCTCTGTAGATGATCGAAAGTCAATCCTTATCTTTCTCCCTGCACAAAAGTCAACTCCAAATGGATCAAAGACCTCAACATAAAACCTGAAACTCTGAAACTGCTCCAATTCATGGGCAGTACCATGCAAAATGTAGGCATAGGAAAGGACTTTCTTATGTGACATCAGATAGTAATTAAGTTCAACGATCAGTAAACGGGACTTCATTAACCTACAAAGCTTGTGTACAACAAAAGAAACAACTAAGGAACTGAAAAGGAAACACACTGTATGGGAGAAAATCTTTACCAGTTGCACATCTGATAGAGAATTAATATCTACAATATACAAAGAATATGCAAAACAAAGTATCAAGAAAACAAATCAATAAAAAGATGAGCTACACATATGAACAGAGAATTCTCAAATAAATAAATTAAAAATAACTGTTAAATACCATGAAACTAATTAACATCCTTAGTAATTCAAGAAATGCAGATAAAACCCACTTTAATATTACATCTTACCCCTATAGGACTAGCTAAATCAAGAGAACAAAGGACACCATATGCTGGGGAGGGTGTGTAGAAAGGGGAATACTCATTAAGTCCTGGTGGGAATGCACTATAATGAAGCGATTATGGAAGTCACCATGGGGAATTCTTAAAAAAAAAAAAAAAAAAGCTAAAAATTAACCTTCCATAGGACCCAGTTATACCATTCCTTGTCATATACTAAAGGGACTCATCATACTCTAAAATAACTGTGCATCCATGTTTGTTGCTGCTATTTTCACAGTAGCTAAGAAGTAGAAACAACCTATATGTCTCACAACTGACAAATGGGTAATGAAAATATGGTACATCTACACAATGGAGCACTATTCTGTAGTTAGAAAATATGAAATTATGAAATTCACAGGTAAATGGATGGAACTAGAGAATTTTATTCTAAGTGAAGTAACACAAAGGTAGAAAACCAAGGGATGTCTATTTTTCCTCATTTTTTGATTGTAGCACCAATCCCCTTATTTGAATATATATCCTGATATAACACTAGAAGCCAAGAAATTAGAAAGGATACAAGGAGGTAATGGAAACTAAAGAACTAGAAAGAGGAATTGTAAGAAGTAGATGCTGTTGGGGGGGATTATATAGAGGGGAAGTGTGGGGATGATGAGGGTGCTGGGGCTGGAGAAAAAGGAGGAAGGTGAGAGGTGAAGAAGGAAGAATAAAGATGATTGAGCCTTGGGTGGCTAGGGAAGCCAGAGTGTAATGTGATGCCCCCTGAGACCACATGAGAAATTTTCTTACACTGTTTGAATATTAGTGTGGAGGTTTTTCATCCTGGTAGCTCTGTGACAAGGAACTCAATGCAAGACAGAGGACATCTCCCTTTGAATGGTTGATGAGAACAATCTAAGAGACTTTCAAAATAATCAAGACTGGGGCTAGAGAGATGGCCTAGCGGTTGAGAGCACCGACTGCTCTTGCAGAGGACCCAGGATCGATCCCCAGCACCCACATGGTAGCTGAGAACCGTCTGTAACTCCAATTCCAGGAGAACTCCAGTTCCAGGGAAATCAGACACCCTCTTCTGACCTCCGTGGCATTGCACGACACGCACAAACCAGACAGTACATTCATACGCATAAAAATAAATAAATAAATAAATAAATAAATAAATAATAAAATAAAAAATAAAAAAAATTAATCAAGACTATCTCCAAAGCTCTTGAAATAGAAATACAAAATACAACATTACTGCTTAGGACAGGCCATCCTTCAGGGGTAGGACTTAGATTTATGGCAAAGGTACTGATCAGGAAGCCTTCTGACTGAAGTTTAGCACTCATATTGATAGATATTATGCACACTGCTAAGGAAGAAAAATCAGTCAATGGTACAACTTAACCATGAATCCAAACAGTCGTAATGAGCTGCACAGCAAGTTACTTCTATTGGTGCAGTAGCAGTGCTGTTGTCTGGGGGGAAATCAACAACTCTCTAATTGGACTTGGTACTCTTATATTGGGGGTGAACTCCTAATGTTCACTGTAAACTCAGCCAAATGCTTGTGGCTGGAGAGGACATAGAGCCTAGAGAAAGCCCTATCAGCATCGTATGTCTAAAAAAATTATAATTTCTTATATGCTAAATATGGAATCTTATATTTATAGACAAGCATATTATATGCCTCTCATCAAAGAAGCTACTCTGTAACAGATCGGGGCTATGGCAGAATACCCCAACTGGTCAGACACAAAAAATATACATATGAAACATCTCCATTCCTAAGAGACACATGTATTGTTGAACCTCCACACAAATCCTCGAATAGGAGCAGAGATAAAATGAGTGCTTTCCTCAGTTCCCACCAATAAAGTTTCCCTACACAATGGAGTGTGATGCAAAGAGACAACAACTAGTCATGTTTCAAAGAATGTGAATCTCCAGAGTGTATCACTGGAGAGTGATATATTGATATATTATAGGGATATAATATAGTGATATTCCTATATTATACTTTACACACCCATGGCTCAGGGATCATTGCAGAGGGGGTAGAAAGATTTTAAGAGCCAAGCCTTGTGCATGAATGTAGAGAACCAGCGGCTTTCAGTCCAGTTGATGCTTTCAGTTGTGAACTTGTGGTAATGTAAGCATCAGGCACAGGACCCAAGCCATGTCAGATATTGGTTCAGAATGGAGCAAGATAAATGGGTGGGAGACTAGCCCTGGACTGAGAACTACAAGAGACTGTTTATTACTGGTTGAGGAAGAGTATGCCTTACCTAATATTTCTAGATGTGCTGAATACACTCCAGCAGATATATTTGCACAGGATATCTTGGTTTGGAAGCTTGAGTGGATTAGGCTTAACCCATGAGTTCTGAAGGAGGGGTTGGGATATGGAAGGTACTGGGTTTTATTGGGACCCATTTTATGAGATGTATAAATGCTCAATAAGTAAAAAGATCTAATGGGTCTGAAAATGTCACACTGCTTTAAGTTAGCAGTCTTTGAACTCGTCATTTATTCAATGTAGAATGAGATATACTCTGTTAAAAGGCCCCTACAGTTACACAATTTTTTGAGACATGGTCTCCCTATAGCCCCAGCTGGCCTGGAATTCACTCTGTAGACCAGGCTGGCCTTGAACTCACAGAGATCCACCTGCCTCTGCCTTCCTAGTGCTAGGATTAAAGGTATGTGCCTGGCTTAAAAATGATTCTTAGCTGCCATGTGGGTGCTGGGAATTGAACCCAGATCTTCTACAAGAGCAGTAGAAGCTCTAAAACACTGAGACATATCTCCAGCCCCTGTTTTTTGTTTTGTTTTGTTTTGTTGTTACACAGTTTTTAATCACTTTTATTTCCTCAGTGGTTTTGGCTGATATATCAAATAACTGAATCAACAAAGTCAACTTTTGGGAACTGTAACTAACAAGTTTCTTTTCTGAGAAAATTCGCCTCCTGTGCTCTATAACTGCACTTACTAGGATCCTTGTTACACTTGCCAGATCATAAGAGAAAGAATATGAGCAAAATCAGGAGATGGTTTATGTCTCTAATGTTGTCTTAATTTAAATGTGGGAAAGGAGTTCGAAGAATTCGTGTACATGTTTGCAGATGCTTAGAATGCCCATGATATTTTACAGGATTCTTTCTGCAAGATGAACAGTTGGAAAGATTATGGCATAATTCACTTTAACTTCCAAATCAGAGAACTTGACAATATAATTATTAGGAGAAATTCAAATACCTAAGAACCTGAGGATTGGTATTGATGAAGTCCCAGGGTATGAATCTTTGAAAATCTGGGATTTGGAAAACAAGGCCAGAGAGGATTTGCCTTCAAATTCCACAAAAGAGTGCAATTTCAACACCTTCTATATTTACATGCTACATAGGGCCTCAGGTGATTGGGAGACCCATCAACAGTATATGAGGATGGGTTTTCCTCTCTGTTAATTTATTCAAATGTCCATCTCTTTGGAAGATATCCTTTCAATATACCCCTGCTCCAAATTATCTATATGTTTCCAACACTTCTATCATCAAGCTGGACTATAAAATAAGTACCTGTATTATCATTGCATTACAAAGTTACAAAGTGCTTCAAGGTTAAGGAGTCAAAATCATACTTGTTCTCACACAGAGAACATCAACATTTTAAAGGTTTAAAGTCCTTATTTAAAGATACAAATGACAGGGAAGACTTTAATATCCAAATTGATGAAAGTATTAAAAGTCTTGTCATGTTTTAAATATAGGTTATTAAACTTTTCCAACCTTTCCCTTTGCAAATCATTTTTATTTGAAATTAATTCTATTAGATGAATCATTTATCTAAAATATTTAAGATACCATAATTTTAGAGAATTCTGATTTAAAAGGAAGTTGAAATTGGTAGAAGATATAGTTAGTAAAATATTATAATTTTAATTAACTTCTGATTTTATATTGCATCTCACTGCTTGCAAAATGATATTGCATCATGCTTCATTATGTGAAATCTAAATGACAAAAATTATTCCCTTTCTACAATAGCTTATGTGAGCTTTAATTTTTATAAAACTTTAGGTGAAAATTTTATTTATCAAAACTGCTAAGCAAAAACATCAACAAAAAAGAAAGTGTTGGTTATTTCAATAGTCCTATTCTCTATATCCTCTCCCTGCTCATTAACACCTTGAATAGTTAATATGGTATATTAATAGAATAAATCATAACCATTGAATTTCCAGAGATAAAAATCACTTATGACACTTCAGATCTCTCAGACCCAGGTCAAATAATTTCCCTGTGACAGGCCCAATAATTTCACATAGTAATGACACAATGAAAAAGACATAGATGATTCAGATATTTAAGGTCCTACTTATTAATTTTATGTTAGCAAATTGATATCCCAGGACAATCTAGACAATGATATTAGACCTTTAAAATATTGTGCCATTTTCTGTGGACTAAAATTATATTTAGTTCTCAATATAAAATATTTTGTGGGATCAAAATGTACTATGTACTGTGAAACTCCATCATTTCAATTTAACACGAGAATATTAATATTTCACATTCATACTCATAAACTCCAAGGGTAAATGGAGTTGTGATAAATGTTTTCACCTTATAAAGAATTATAACAAGGATTTAGGAATGATATAGGTGTTCTGAATAAAAGCATTACTAATTCAGAGGGAAAAATTCTAAAGACTTACACACTCTGCTTTCTCTGAGTAAAGTGGGTGGTTTTCAATGTGATCAACAATATATTCTATACTCTTAAATTTAGTGACCAATTTTCATTTTTCTTATAACATCATCCATTATCATCATTGAAGAGATTTACTGGATTTTCCTTCACACTTTTCTTTGCTCTGCTACTAGCAAAACAATTTCTATTGATTTCAGATATAAATCTTACATAATTTGATTTTTCCTTCCTCCTCATATTTCTTTCCATTTAAATGTAAGTACAAAAGTTAGAATTAGCAGGATCACAAATATTCCTCCCTGTCATACGTATTTACTCTTACTTAACTCTTAAACATTAAATTCATGTTTTAGGGACAGCATATCCAATATTGGAGTTGACTTATCCCTAAATTTTCTCCTGCTAATGTATCACTAACTTCAATAAATGCATCTCCATCCTATAAGTTATATATTCAAAAATTTGAAGCCATCATTAGTAGTCAACATTCTTATAAATGTTACATTAATGAACCTCAGAAAACTGTTAACCCCATCGTGCAATCACAGTAAAAATCTTGGTAAATGTCTGCTACCTTCAACTCTATCATCATTATCCAAGCTATTACCATTCCTCACTGTTTTAAAACAAAGGGTATTTCATGGCTTTTATTCATCTATTCAAACCAACACCTTTTATCTTTATTTTTTTGTTGTTTTGTATAGGACACTTTTTTAAAATTTATTATTTTTATTGTTATTAAACTTTTTCTATACATCATAAATTATTTCTATTTTATTAGTAGTAGTAGTAGTAGTAGTAGTAGTAGTAGTATTTTATATGCATGAGTGTACTGTCTGCATGTGCCCTTGTGTAGTGCAATGCCCCAGAGGTCAGAAGAGGGACTCCCCTGGAACTGGAGTTAAAGATGGTTCTTAGCCACCATGTGGATGTTGGGAACCGAACCTGGGTCCTCTGCAAGAGCAGTTGGCACACTAATCCATCTCTCCAGCACCATAAATCATTTCTCAATCATAGAGTCACTCCCCTTCTATGCCCCCCACCCCACCTGAGTTCCTGCACTCTCCCATACATGTGCTGCATTTTTTTCTGAGTCTTTCCACAGTTTTTTCCCAGTTCTTTTGTAGTTGTTCTCTCCAAATATCCATATATATATAATTATATGCATACATAAATATATACATACATATGCATATCACCTGAATTGGAAGATTCTCTTTTTTCTTTTTTTTCCTAAAAGATGTCATGTTTTCCTTAAGGAAGTGTTTGAAGGTTCCTCCTTGGGAAGCCCAAACAACTATCAATCTTACCCTTGTGCTCCACACTAGGGTCTTTCCCTCCGATGGTCACCCAAATGAGGTCCAATAAGCACACGTCCTGCCTTGATCTTCCTGTACAGGCCTTCATGATACAGCCTGGGTAGTCCAACAATGGCCATCTATACTCTGAATTGGCCGAAATCCCAGTAGCTGCTCAGTCCACAAGCTGGAAAACTCAGTAGTCCCCATCTGGCATTGAAGGTTTGGAGGATTCTTGGAGAGACATGAAACTTCAGTCCATATTGAGGATTAAAAAGATGTGTCTCATGTCTTTGAAGAATGAGAAAAGCAGTAGCAGCCACAGAGTAGATGCACTTTCTAGTAAGAATTGAAGACAGGCCAAACAACAAAGCTCTATCTTTTTTTTTTTTTCTTTTCTTTTTGTCTTTTTACCAAGATCTTGAATTTTATATCTGAAGTACAATTTCTTAAGACTTACTGAGTATTTGTTTGTGGCTTTACTTTCCTTTTGGATGCTTAAGGCCACCCAGTTAACCCAGATTAACCAGGGGTTTTGTTTTCTTAAGGTCAGTTGAGGATCTGGTCCTCAAGGGTCACTTTTTGTTTGTTTGTTTGTTTGTTTGTTTGTTTGTTTGTTGGGGGAGGCTTCTCTCAACTTTCCTTTTACCAGTTCCATCCACTTGAGGACAAAATCTGTTCTTGCTATCCCAGACTTCCCTTTTTTGAAACATGAGCAGACTTTCTTCTTTATAGATTGGACACTGGCTGAAGTTCCATTAGTGAAACTCCAAGATTTCCCTACAAAGGAAGACTGGTTACCCACATTTGCATGACATTTCAAGAGATGCCCCCATGTATATTACTCCAAGAATTAGTTGACCTCTGAGGGCAAGGAACAAAGTTATCCCTTAGGACCCTGGGCCAAATTGGCATGGGTATTAAGTATGGTTGTTAAGCATCCAGAAAGGCTAAGTTACACAGCCTGATAGATCATACCTATATTAAAATTGTATCTTCTGAAAGCAAAATGTATGCTATTTCCAAATAGTATTTCTTGATTCACATTTTTCCATTTTAATTTTATATTACTCTAAAAGATGAATACATACCCTCCATTATGTACCAAAAATACAAAGTTTGACAATAAATAGTAGGTTAGTTCTAGAACCTGTCTAGTGATTCACAATATAAGAGCACAGTTGTTTTTAGATCACAAGGAATGTAACATTAATGTTGCTCAGTTTGACTTACAACTAGGTACTTGGTACTAGCATCCACAGATTCAGGATACCATTCATCTTTTGTTTTTCTGGGACTGTATTACTTCACTTAACATAAAATCTTCTAGTTCCATCCATTTACCTGTATTTCTCTCTCCACTCTTCAGTTGAGGGGCACATGGGTTGGTTTCAGCTCTTTGCTATTGTGAAGAGAGCTGCAATAAAAATGGCTGTACATGTATCTCTGCAGTAGGATGAGTCTTGTGGATATATACCCAGAAGTAGTATGGCTTAGTCACGTGGTAAGCACATTTTAAATCTTTTAAGGGTTCTCTACATTGCTTTCCATAGTGGTTGTATGAGTTTGCCTTCCCATCAGCAGTGAATGAGTGTTCCCCTTTCCGCACAACCTCTCCAGGATTTGGTATCATTTGTTTTCTTGATCCTAGCCAGCCTTATTGGAGTGATATGATATCTTAAAGTGGTTTTAATTTGCATTTTCTTAATTATTAGTGAGGTTGAACATTTTTTATGTATACGAGTATACTGTCTGCATGTAGGTTTGTGCACCCATGTCATGCAATTCCACGTAGGTCAGAAGAGGGTGTTGGATTCCCCTGGAACTGGAGTCAAAGACTGTTCTCAGCCACCATGTGGGTGCTGGGGATCAAATCCAGGTCCTCTGCAAGAGCAGTCAGCGCTCTTAACCACTAGGTCATCTCTCCAGCCCTGAGGTGAAACATTTTTTAAGATGTTTCTCAGCCATCTCTATTTCCTCACCTGTGAATTCTCTGTTCAGCTCTTTACTCCATCTTTTGAGTGAGTCATTTCTTTACTTCTTTGTTTTTTGAGTAGTTTATATATTCTGGAAGTTAATGCTCTGTCAGAAGTATCAGCAGTGAATGTTTCCTCCCACTCTGTGGGTTTTCTCTTCACTTCCCTGATTGTTTCTTTTGCTGTATGGAATCTTTTGAGTTTAATAAGTTCCCACTTGTCAATTGTCGACCTTATTTCCTGTACAGCTACCGTCTGGTCTAGAAAGTCTTTTCCTATGCCCATGTCTTGTAGGTTGCTGCCAACTTTTTCTTCTATCACCTTTAATGTTTGGGGTTTCACATTCAGTTCTTTGGTCCATTTGGAGATGATTTTTTACAGGGTCAGAGGTAGGGGTTTAATTTTATTCTTCTACAAGTGGTGATCCTGTTTTGCCAACACCATTTGCTGAAAATGCTGCCTTTCTTTCCTCCACTGAGTCTTTTTGACCCCCTTGTCAAATATGAGGTGGCTGAAATTGTATTTGCTCAAGTTTGGATCTTCAGTTTTCTTCCATTTGTTTACAGGTCTCTTTTTGTGCCAGTACCGGGCTGTTTTTATGACTATAGCCCTGTGGTATAGTTTGAAGTCTGGTTTAGAGATAACCCCTGTATTGCTCTTTTCACTCAGGGTTGCTTTGGCTATTCGGGAGTGTTTTGTTGTTCCATATGAATTTAAGATTTTTTTCAAGCCTGTGAAGAACATCTTGGGGATTTTAATTGGGATTGCACTGAATCGGTATATTAATTTTTGTAGAATGAACATGTAGGAGATTCATCAAATGCTGAGGATGAAGGACGGGGATTGGCCTGACTCTGGGTAAGTCCACATGTGTGTGGAAATTTATAGAAATCTCAGCAGAAGCTACAGACCTATGTAGAAGTCCAGAGCTGATCAAATATGTTTATTGACATTTGTAAAATTTATACACAATTTCTTTATCAAATTTAGAACCCACCCCATCCTTGTCCACCATATGTCCTTCACCAGTCCTCATGATGTCTGTAATATATATTATGTCTTTTCCATTCAATCATTTATACCCAGATGTCCTTTGCTGCAAATTATCCACTGGAATCTACTCAGCTTATCTAAAAACTGAAGGATCTACTCTATCTCACCCAACAGAAATCAGTTGTTAGCAGTTCCCTGGTTAAGGCTAGGCCACCACCCATTTTCACACTCGACATTGGACCCTTGTCTTATTGAGCCCGCATGTGTCTTGTGGACAATGCAATTATTGCCACAAGTTATATGAGCAAGTGTCCAGTGCTCTGAAAGCTTCCATTTACCTGTGCTCATGCACAAACCTGGCTCTTACAATCATTCTTCTCCCTTTTCTGCAATAGTTCCTGATCTGTAAGTGGGTGAATTTTAATATCCGAATCCTATCCAGGAACTCACTGCTGAACTGAATTGGAAAATGATGTATGAAATACACAAAGCATCAATAAAAATAAATTAAAAAAGAAAATGATTCTCATTTTCTAAACCAGAGTCAATCGTGGCCTTCTCTGTGCACTGCACTCTGATGTATGAGAAAGCTTTAGTTGTATGAGGAATGTGTTAATATTCTCTATACCCCTTGTTTTGCTATGCTCTGTGAGCCTTAGGTGTAGAGGTTCCACTGTGGATGTGTCACTTAGGGGTATGCATCTCTCAGAACTATATTCTCTGTTTGTAACCACTTGTGAATTCTGTAATAGCCTCCATCTGATACAGAAAAATACTTCTTTGATGAGTGATACACGGTGCACTTGACTGTAAATACAAGGGTTCCTATTTAGCATACAATGTGAAATTACATTTGTCAAGACATAGGACAGAAATAAAAAAGGGTTTTCTCTAGAATCTAGTATGATCTTTCCAGTAGGGTGTATTTGTCTTTAATTACAGTGCCACTCATGAGATCCCTCCCATTAAAAGGGTATTAAGTATAATTAGATACATGTTGATTAGACACACACACACACACGCACACACACACACACACACACACACGCACACACACACAACCAGAAAACGGTACACTCTTAGAGGTATTTTGCTGTGCCAGTCCTTATGGTTATTAGGTTACAGAGCTGGGTAAGACTATTGCTTGATTTCCTCCCTTAGCAGCTTCCATGGTATCCTCTAGACCTATGACGGCTGGTCTTCAGAGAAAAACCTTCCAGGTCAGCTCCAGCTCCATTGCTCTAACTCTTGTGACTGAAGTTTATCCTGTCTTAGGCAATAGTGTCTTACATCCAAGTGCTGGGAGATAACCAAGGTCTCTGGCAATAACCTTTTATTTGGGGAATTTCTTGGTCTATCCTGACCAACCAATTGGAGGGAGGTCTCTCATGTCTGGCACTGTCCTCCTTTCCATACAGCCCCAAGCTATATATATATATATATTAATGTTAAGGCACAATATGTGTATTCCTCAGGGGTTTCCTAAGCCAACACATTTTCCTCTATCTTCTAACACCACCCAAGGCCAATATATGTCCCCTCTCATCACCCCTGATCCAACACCTTCCTCCCTCCTCAGTACAAGTACCTCTACATTCATCTCCCTCCCTTTGACAACCTGCAACGTCCACCATCCTCCCTTTCCTGAGTTCCCTCCCTGTACCCCAATGGTCCCCTGAAATTCCCTCCCCTTTGGCCTCCATTCCAAACACACCCACTTTCCCTACTTCTACCCTTGATGATATCTGTTCCCAAGAACACTTTGTGTTCTTTCTTTGTCTTCTGTGTCATTCTTTCCATCGTTCTGCCTCCTGCTGTTACATCAGGTCATACACTCACATATAAGGAATCAGTGCTACAATCAGCAAATGAGGGAGAACACAGGTTTCTTGCTTTCTTGAATTTGTTTTACTTCACTTAGTATAAAACTTTCTAGTTCCATCCATTTACTTGTGAATTTCATAATTTAATCTTTTATTACTGATGAGTAGATCCCCCTTGTTTAGATGTACCACATTTTCAGTATCCAGTTGTCAGCTGAGGGACATTTAGGTTGTTTCTGTATCTTAGCTCTTATGAAAGATTGATGGAAATGGGCAGTGGGCCCCAGCCCTAACCTGGGAATTGTCAACAACAGATTACTGTTCAGTGAGCGATATTAGATCTTCTTTAAAGCCTCTGGATTGGCTGACTAGACTCAAATGGATTAAAGGATATTTGGGTAGAAATGCTAAACCAGATCCCTTAACATATATGACACAATGAATAAGTTCTGGTAGGGTCTTAGATATGTTTATTAAAAGTATGCAAAATTTGGAGTTTATACTCAGTAAAGTATAGCAAAATAAAATTGTGCACTGATATGTATGCAATATGTTCAGAAGGATTTTAATGGCATCGATAATCTCTTTAAATACATTAAATGCCATTGTAAATTAGCTTATCTGATGAAAAATACGTGGCTCTTATTAAGTTCATTCATTCAATCTAATATTGAACATAGTAAAGAAAAATTCAAAGCAATATTGAAAGTAGAGATTGTAAGAAATTTAAACTGTTCTATGCTGTAGTGTACTGAGTAGAAACTGATCAATAAAACCATTTTTGAGGTTGTAAGGTGAAGTTTAACATCCTTTCTGGGAATAGATATGCTCTGCC
Organism: Rhizomys pruinosus; assembly: GCA_009823505.1. Lineage (NCBI taxonomy): Eukaryota > Metazoa > Chordata > Mammalia > Rodentia > Spalacidae > Rhizomys > Rhizomys pruinosus. The sequence continues at coordinate 909,823 of VZQC01003400.1, forward strand.
ATTATGTCACTTTTGATATACAGTGTAGAGAAAATTTTGGCACCTACAAGAATGATGTAGAAAGGCTTGTCATTTTATTATTTGCTTTCTCTCCACCAAAAGTGAGACATTTTAGGGGTCTAATATTTGAAGCTGGTTCTATTGATTGCTGATATCCAAACACATCTTTAAAATTTAATTTTTATACAAATAAGACTTTATAGGCCAATATATATTTGAACATTTAAAAATATATGTTACACATGCTTTTCTGTGTCCATTCTCATTTTTCTCATAAAACTCAAAGTTTATGTTACTTTGGCATCTAAATAATGATTAGAGCTTATGGCATTAATACCATAATGCAAAAGTTTGCAAAGATTGCACCACAGTACTTTCAAGACTTCTATGATGTACCCCATTTTTAAAATTTTATTTATTTTTTATGTGTATGAATGTACTGTCTGCATGCAGTTCTGTGCACCCGTGTCATGCAATGCCTCAGGGGTCAGAAAAGAGTGTCGGATTACCCTGGGACTGGAGTCAAAGAAGGTTCTCAGTCACTATGTGGGTCCTGGGGATTGAACTGGGTCCTATGCAAGAGCAGTCAGCTCTCTTACCCTCTACCCTCTAGGCCATCTCTCCAGCCCCATTATACACCATTTTTTGCACTATCAAAAAAAAAAAAAAACTGTTCACCATTATCTCATTCCCATAATGAATCTGTCTGAATTTTTCTGAAAACATGCAAGGAAAATTATATAGTTAATTTCCTCACCCAAAGAAGGTTAAGGCTTTTACAGTAATAAAAGAAGTTAAGAATTACTTTATACTACTTTTTGGTCATCTGTGTCCATTTGTATTCATGGATCTCTGTTACATGAGGGAGCTTCATTAATGATAGTTGAGAGATGCATTGATATTCTCTCCACCCTTGTCCTATTATTTTCTATGAACCTTAAGTGTAGTGATTCCTTTGTAAATGTATTACCTTGGATTGGTCATTTCACAGACAATCATTATATGTAACCAGTTGTGGAACTCTATCACAGTCACCATCTGTTACAATATAAGTTTCTTTTATAAGAGGTGACTGGCATACTTGTCTGTAAATATAATGATCCAATATATATATATATATATATATATATAGTATAATATATTAATAATAATAATTAATATTTTTAAACTTTTTTACTATTTGTGTATATATGGTTTAATTATATATATAATATATATAATTTAATTTATGATAGTATACTAAATCTAGTATATATATACATAATAATGATATAATAATATATATATATATAGATGTAATGAGCCTGTAAGGGGTATGGGGGTATAGTCTGCATCGGACAGATACTGGCCTTGTGATCATTTCCCAACTTATTAAGCTTCTAACGCACCTGAGGGCTTGTGGAGAGGAAGAAGGGCAAACATATAGAAAGATCCAGAGGAGGAGGTGCATGACAAACATCAGAAGAGAATTTTACAGCCTCTTCAGACCTTGCTCATATGGACCAACAGCAATTTTGTCAACATATACAAGACCCATGAAAGCTCAAGCCCACACAAACCCAAATAGACTGTGGAAAAGGGCCCAGGACCCAATCTTAGTCAAAGAATTATTGGCACCTGACTACTGCTGGGTCTTCATTGGGATGGCTCTATATATATTGACTAGATTTCAGTGGAAGAACTTGCACAGAAGGACTTTTGTGGACCTAACTTAACTCAAATATGTAAAATAACATCATGGCAGAATGCATGAAATCCTGTGGGGAGGGTGCCAAAGTAAAGGGGGCGTCATACAAAGATGGTTAAGATGTTCTATAAATAAATCCACATAAATTCAATAAAAATTTTAAGAAGGCTGATTTTCCACAGGAACCATACTTTCATTTTCATATCTCATAAAAAGACTAGGATAGTTTCCAAAGATCCAAAGATGTTTATAATCAAATACATATTATTTGTTGCTACAGAGAAAGATGTGAAGACAGATAAATAAGCAGATAATATAAACAAATTGAAATGATGGACTAATATGTATATAAATATAATAATTTCCATACATACACAGATTCATATGCAAATAAATATCTTTCCATAGCACAGCTGAATTTACAATTTATCAGTTGTATGTAGTAGCTTGTGGGTTTATTAAGTTTATCAACATGCTAGAACTGAGGAAATGAGCAGGAGGCCCCAACCGTAGCAGAAGTATTGGCATGTGGTTAATACTAGGTGAGGAAAAGTTATCTTCTTAAATAATGTATATTATTTCATAGAATTTTTGAGCATTTTTTACAAAACATCTTAGTCATCTTTATCTTAAGCCCTCTTCCATCTGTGCCTTCCCATGTATTCGCAACAGATTTCTTCTATTCGGTGATATAAGTCAGAGCTTTATTTAGCAGCAGAATGTCCCATAGAGGACTAGTTACATCTCACATAGGGCCTAAGGGCAGTCCCGCACTGGGTGATAAGACGTAGGCCATGTAACTTCACGATAATGACGTGTACATACTATTCAATTCCGTGGCGATATATAGTATATATACGGGTAATAATAAAGTATATTACTTAACCGTTTAATTTTAATGTCATAAGAATTGAGAAAGTCATGTCACTATTTCTATTTTGGTTCTTTTGGATAGAATATTTATAGAAGAACTTTATTGAAATTGATGATGTGTTTTTTGTTTCATAATGCCACATGTTCACATTCCTCTGTTTGAAACCAATCACTTTCATGAACACTGAGTGCAGTTTATCAATATGTTTTGTTGCTTGAGTGACACAAATTATTTTCTAGGGATCCCTGCTTGGGGATCAGTCAATTCCCCATGTTTTGTTCCTAGAGTATTTGCCATCTGGCACATTCCTCATGATAATGGAAAGCTACTGACATCCTATATAATTGCTTTAGTGATGGTACTTTTCTTTTTCACTTTGCTCCCCCATGAATATCAGTGCTCATGCTGACATTTCTCAGAAACATAAAAGGTGTTTACCATAGTGTCACAGTTTTTGACATAATTAAGTTTGCAAATATGTCAGATAATGTTCTCATCAGTGGCACTCAAACTTCCCTGAGTAAAAGTGTCACCTAGGGAGCTTGTAAAAATGCAGACTACATGGGACTATCGAGCAGGTTGGAAGAGTTTCAGATACACATTTTCATAAATCATTCTACACTATTCCAACAAACTTCAGTCACACAATTACTTATAGTAATAAAAACTATGGAAGATTACAATGTTTAACTTTTTAAAACCTGATTTGAAAATTCCATATTAAAAATAGCACTGCAATTATAGCTATGAAATTAGGTTACCTTGTTTAAGGAGTTTATGTTTCTTTCTCTGTTTTTTTAAACAAACATTTTTATTTCACGACATGATATTTATCAGCATTAATACTGGAGTTAATATTGCTAAAGTTTATAACAGCTAACAAAGAATTCACTGTAAAATTTAAAGGTTGTTTTTCCCCATGGCTATAAGAGGTATGGACACAACCCAAACATAATCTAGAATAAAATAGTTGTGCCATAGTGTCCTCTTATTTTAATTTGGTGTCTATTTGAGAAAAACTTCCAAAAAGTTGAACTAATTAGCCTGTGGGTTGTTGCCTCATACATTGTATTGACCTGACCTCTCACCAACTAACTACCACTTCTTTAAGCATTTCAACATTTTGCAAGGAAAACACTTCCATAATCACCAGGAAAATGCAGACAATGCTCTCCAATAGTTAATCAAATCCTGAAGCATGGGTTTATAAACCACAGGACTGAATAAACTTATTTCTCATCTGTAAAATTTGTTCATTATAAGGCCATTGGAACCCATGGCCATCAGCTCCAAAAGTTATAATGCAATTTAGGCATTGGGCTTTTGATTTGCTAGACTATGGTTTCTGGTAAGGCAATGTTGCCTTGTTATAGGGAAACTATATTTTAACTTATATGATATATGTATATTTATATATTTTATATATGTACAAATACATATTTTATTTATTTTATTTTTTAAACAGGTTGGTTCTTGTTTTTTATTTTTTATTTTTATTTTTAATTTTATTTATTTTTTATGTGTATGAATGTGCTGTCTGCATGTAGGTTTGTGCACCCATGTCATGCAGTGCTGCGGAGGTCAGAAGACGGTGTTGGATTCCCCTGGAACTGGAGTTATAGAAGGTTCTCAGCAGCCGTGTGGGTGCTGGGGATTGATTCGAGTCCTCTGCAAGAGCAGTCGGTACTCTTAACCACTAGGCCATCTCTCCAGCCCCACAAATACATATTTTAATATATATGTATACATATATATTTTTGTAAGCTTCAATAGCAGTATGTTTACAGGTAACTGTATTCAAAGGTCTTTAGTGTTGTTCATCTCTCATCATAAGCCCTCTTTTTCTTGCCCTGCCATTTCTTACCCACTTAGCACCTTCGTAGGCCTTGATTCCACTCTACCCATTTATAATAATTTTTAATTTTATTTTATTTATTTTTGTATGTGTATGAGTGTACTGTCTGCATGTAGGTTTGTGCACCCGTGTCGTGCAATGCCGCGGAGGTCAGAAGAGGGTGTCGGATTCCCCTGGAACTGGAGTTCTCCTGGAGTTGGAGTTTCAGACGGTTCTCAGCCGCCATGTGGGTGCTGGGGATCGAACCCATTTGCTGTCCTTGTAAACCCAGGTGCGAATTCCTTTGGATAATGACCTTTGTTCTCGGGGAAATTGCAATCCCTAGCCTCGCTTTCCCTAGCCCGCCGTTTCTGCTCAGTGCTATATCAAATCTTACTTGGACCTTCAAGTAAAAACGCAGTAGATTCATAAGCCATCTCTGGATGTGATCTCTGTCATTATTTCGAACTATCTGTGCCGTCCTGTTAATTACCAAGACCTGGATCCTGCAGCGAGTGAGCCCAACGAGCCATTGCGGACGGTGCTGGGGCAGGAAAACTACTAAAATAAAATTTAATGCTTCCAAGTAGCATGTTGTACAGGCTTACAAAAAAAAATCAACTTTAGCAAAATATCATTGGGGCATTTCTAATATACCACCAGAAGATCAAGAAAAAAATACATAAAAGGGAATCCTTCCCATTCACAATAAAACTTCAAAAAATATAAAATACACTTAGGGAATAAAAGCTAACCAAAACATATTAAAGATCTCTGCAATTAAAACTTTCAAAACTTTAAAAAAAGTGGTAGATGGGGAGATACTAATAGCGAAAAATAACCAAACTAAGATGGATTGGAATATGAATCAATATTTTTTGAAAAAGTGACAAACATCCTTAAGAAGATACCAATCTATAGATTCAACACATTACCAACCAATATACTCACAAAATTATACATCTTACACAGAGCTAGAAAAAAAATCATCCAAAAATCATATGCAATCACAAAAAATCCCAGCTAGTCAAAACAATCTTGAAGCAGAAAGACCAGTGCAGGGGATCTCCATACCAGACCTCAGGTTATATTACAGACCCTGGAGTGTATAATTGAAACATCATGTAAAGTAATGGCAGTACAAAAATTACAGACTGATGGAAGAGAAGACCCAAAAATGAGAGTACATACAATTCTGCCCCGGATATTTGACAAAAGTACGAAGAATAGGGCCTGATTAGTAATTTAGCCATGTTGCTGAATTTCTTGTTGTGCCATCAACATGGTGCCATTTCTGGCAACAGCTGCATGTAGCCCCCTTGCCATGATTAGTTGGCACCTGAGCTTGGTGACTTGAGAAACAATGCTGTGATATCTATAGAAGCATGTGTAGGCCTGAGGGACTATGTAACTGCATGATTAGGTTGAGCGTTTTCAGTGATTGGATACTTATTGGCTGTGCTATTGGAAGCGACGTTTCCTTTATTACGCCTGTACTGGAAAATAGAGTTCTGAGTTTTGCCCTCTGATGTATTCCTGGAGTGGTCCTTGCTCTGTTGCACTTACCCATGGTAGATGGGGGGACCAAATGACCAGTTTGAAGATAGGCCCACAAAACACACAATGGAAGAAAAACAGCATATTGGATCTCTGTAGATGATCGAAAGTCAATCCTTATCTTTCTCCCTGCCATACAAAAAGTCAACTCCAAATGGATCAAAGACCGTCAACATAAACCTGAAACTCTGAAACTGCTCCCAAATGCAATGTCTTGGTCAGTTGAGCGCTATGTCAAAATGGTAGGGCAAGCTCGACTGACATAGATAGTAATTAAGTTCAACATCGTAAACGGTGACTGTCTTGCATGTATTAAATACCATAACATATAACAAGCTTTGGTGTAACACACAAAAGAAACACTAAGGAACGTGTAAAAGGAAACACACTGTAAATGTGAGATAAATAACTTTACAAGTTGCTACACATCATGCGATGATAGAGTAACTTAATATCTGACATATACAAAGAATATGCAAAACAAAGTTATCAAGAAAGACACAATACAAATAAAAATAGATGAGGCTAACAATATGAAACAGAGGAATTCTCAATAAATATAGGATATTAAAATATCTGTTAAATCCGATGAAACTAATACACATCTTAGTAATTCAAGAAATGCAGATAAAACCCACTTTAAATATTACATCTTACCCCAATAAGGACTAGTAAAATAAAAGAAGAACAAAAAGGACATCAATATCTGTGGGGAGGGTGTGTAGAACAGGGGAATACTCATTAATCCTGGTGGGAACTGCACATATAGAATAGAAAAGCGATTATGGAAGTCACCATGGGGAATTCCTTAAAAACAAAAAAAAAACAAAGCTAAAAATATAACCTTCATAAGGTAACTCATTATACCATCCTTGTCATATACGTAAAGGGACTCATCATACTCTAAAATACTGTGCATCCATGTTTATTGCACGTAGGCTATTATTTCAAAACAGTAGCTAAGAAGTAGAAACAACCTTATATGTCTCACATACTGGACAATGGGTAATGGAAAGTTATAAACTGGTACATTTCTTAACAATCTGGAGCAAGCAATAATTCATGTAGATCAGAAAATATGAAATCTATGAAAAATTCACGATGGATAAATGATGGAACATAGGAATTTTTTTTCTAGTGAGTTAAACACAAAGAGGTGAAGAAAGAAACATATTTAAATTGATGGAGATAGTGTACGCATCCAATGACCCCTTAATCATGTAGTTAATAGTATATATATATATATTAAATATAACTATTTTATATATATATCATACTCACTATGAGACTATAAATTAACAAGACTACTAAGCCTAAAACTAAAAGTATCTATAAAATATATAAAAAATATAATGTGGAGATATTAGTGAGCTAGAATTGGTGTCGTGAAGGAGGTATGTGCAGGAAACGTAAAGAGCAGAACATCAGAAAGAGGAATTGTAAGAAGTAGATGTGTTGGGGGGATTATATAGAGGGGAAGTGTGGGGATGATGAGGGTGCTGGGGCTGGAGAAAAAGGAGGAAGGTGAGAGGTGAAGAAGGAAGAATAAAGATGCATTGGCCTTGAGAGTGGTATAGGAAGCCAGAGTGTAATGTGAGTGCCACCCTGAGACCACATGAGAAATTTTCTTACACTGTTTGAATATTAGTGTGGAGGTTTTTCATCCTGGTAGCTCTGTGACAAGGAACTCAATGCAAGACAGAGGACATCTCCCTTTGAATGGTTGATGAGAACAATCTAAGAGACTTTCAAAATAATCAAGATTGGGGACAAGAGAGATGGCTCTAGCGGTTGAGAGCACGCGACTGCTCTGCAGAGGACCCAGGATCGATCCCCAGCACCACATGGTTAGCTGAGAACCGGTCGTAACTCCAATTTCCAGGAGAACTCCAGTTCCAGGGAAATCAGACCCCCTCTTCTTACCTCCGTGGCATTGCACGACACGCACAAACCAGACAGAAATTCATACGCATAAAAAATAAATAAATAAATAAATAAATAAATAAATAATAAAATAAAAAATAAAAAAAATAAAATCAAGGACTATCTCCAGACTCCTTGAAATAGAAATACAAAAAATCACAACATTACTGCTTAGGACAGGCCATCCTTCAGGGGTAGGACTTAGATTTATGCAAAGGTACTGATCAGAAGCCTTCTGACTGAAGTTTAGCACTCATAATGATGATGATTGATGACACCTGCTAGGAAGAAAAATCAGGTCAATCCTTAACACATGAATCCAAACAGTCGTAATGAGCTGCACAGAAGTTACTTCTATTGGTGCAGTAGAGTGCTGATGTCGCTGGGGAAATCAACAACTCTCATTGACTTGGTACTCTTATATGGGGTGTACATTCCTAATGTTCAACTGTAAACTCACGCCAAATGCTTAGTGGCTGGAGACGACATAGAGCCTAGAGAAATGCCTATTCAGGCATCGTATGGTCCTAGAGAAAATTAAATCTTCTTATATGCTAATATAGCGAATCTTATATTTATCTAGATCAAGCTATATATGCTTCTCATCAAAAAGCTTACGCTTTAATCAGCTAAACAATTTGTATATAGGAGGGCTATGGGCAGAATCACCCAACATGGCTCAGACACAGACACAACAAAAATATACATATGAAACATCTCCATTCCTAAGAGACACATGTATTGTTGAACCTCCACACAAATCCTCGAATAGGAGCAGAGATAAAAATGAGTGCTTTCCTCATGTTCCCACCAATAAAGTTTTCCCTACACACAAATGGAGTGTGATGCAAAGAGCAACAACTAGTCATTGTTTCAAAGAGTGAAATCTCCAGAGTTATCACTGGAGAGTGATATATTGATATATTATAGGGATATAATATAGTGATATTCCTATATTACTTTATCACACCACCATTGGCTCAGGGATACATTGCAGAGGGGGTAAGAAAGATTTTTAAGAGCCAAGCCTTGTGCATGAATGTAGAGAACCAGCGGCTTTCAGTCCAGTTGATGCTTTCAGTGTGAACTTGTGGTATATAAGCATCAGGCACAGGACCCAAGCCTGTCAGATATTGGTTCAGAATGGAGCAAGATAAATGGGTGGGGAGACTAGCCCCTGGACTGAGAACTACAAGGACTGTTTATTACTGGTTGAGGAAGAGTATGCCTTACCTAATAGATTTAGTTTATGTGCTGAATACACTCCAGCAGATATATTTGCACAGGATATCTTGGTTTGGAAGCTTGAGATAGGATTAGGCTTAACTCCATGAGTTCTGAATGGAGGGGTGGGCGTTGGAGGGTACTTAGAGGGTTTTATTGGGAACCCATTTTATGAGATGTATAAATGCTCAATAAGTAAAAAGATCTAATGGGTCTGAAAATGTCACACTGCTTTAAGTTAGCAGTCTTTGAACTCGTCATTTATTCAATGTAGAATGAGATATACTCTGTTTTAAAAAAGGCCCCTACAAGTTACACAATATTTTTTGAGACATGGTCTCCCTATAGCCCCAGCTGAGCCTGGAACTCACTCTCGAACCGAGGCACATGGCTCAGCAGCTGGCTAACTACAAGAGATCCACTGCCTGCGCCCACTTTCTAAGTTGTAGGATTAAAGGTCATGTGCCTGGCTTAAAAATGATTCTTTAGCTGCCTGTGGGTGCTGGGAATGTGAACCCAGATCTTCTACAAGAGCAGTAGAAGCTCTAAAACAACTGAGACATTATCTCCAGCCTGTTTTTTGTTTGTTTTGTTTTGTTGTTTTACACCAGTTTTTAATCACTTTTATTTCCTCAGTGGTTTTGGCTGATATATCAATAACTGAAATCAACAAAGTCAACTTTTTGGGAACTGTAACTAACAAGTTTCTTTTCTGAGAAAATTCGCCTCCTGCTGCTCTATAACTGCACTATACTAGGATCCTTGTTACACTTGCCCAGATCATAAGAGAAAGAATATGAGCAAAATCAGGAGATGGTTTATATCTCCTAATGTTGTACTTAATAAATTGTGGGAAAGAGTTCGAAGAATTCGTGTACATGTTTGCAGATGCTTAGAATGCCCATGATATTTTACAGGATTCTTTCTGCAAGATGAACAGTTGGAAAAATTATGGCATAATTCACTTTAACTTCCAAATCAGAGAACTTGACAATAAATTTATAGAGAGAAATTCAAATACCTAAGAACCTGAGGATTGGTATTGATGAAGTCCCAGGGTATGAATCTTTGAAAATCTGGGATTTGAAAAACAAGGCCAGAGAGGATTTGCCTTCAAATTCCACAAAAGAGTGCAATTTCAACACCTTCTATATTTACAGTCCTACATAGGGCCTCAGGTGATTGGGAGACCCATCAACAGTATATGAGGATGGGTTTTCCTCTCTGTTAATTTATTCAAATGTCCATCTCTTTGGAAGATATCCTTTCAATATACCCCTGCTCCAAATTATCTATATGTTTCCAACACTTCTATCATCAAGCTGGACTATAAAATAAGTACCTGTATTATCATTGCATTACAAAGTTACAAAGTGCTTCAAGGTTAAGGAGTCAAAATCATACTTGTTCTCACACAGAGAACATCAACATTTTAAAGGTTTAAAGTCCTTATTTAAAGATACAAATGACAGGGAAGACTTTAATATCCAAATTGATGAAAGTATTAAAAGTCTTGTCATGTTTTAAATATAGGTTATTAAACTTTTCCAACCTTTCCCTTTGCAAATCATTTTTATTTGAAATTAATTCTATTAAGATGAATCATTGTATCTAAAAATTAAGATACTAAGTTTGGATGATTTCAAACAGGATTAGAAATTTAAGCTTCAGAGTATGTTAGTAAATTTTCATTTTAATTAATGTGAATTTGTATAATTGCAACTCACATGCTTGAAATGATATTGTATAAGTTCTATCCTATGTATAAGTAAGTTACATGATATTGAATTATAAAAATTGATTAAAATGTAAGTAAGTTTAGTACAATAATATTTTAACAATGTCAACTTGTTGCCTCTATTGAACTAAGATTACAGATTGTCATTCAATCGGTACTGATTTTTTCTACATAAAGTAAATCAATTAACTTATATTTATCTCAAACTTTGGAGCTAAATAAGTGCAATCTCCAATCTCGCCAAAAAAAGAAAGTGTTGGTTATTTTCACATAGCCTACATTCTCTTATATCCTCCCGATGCTCATTAACACCTTGAATAGTTAATATGGTATATTAATAGAATAAATCATAACCATTGAATTTCCAGAGATAAAAATCACTTATGACACTTCAGATCTCTCAGACCCAGGTCAAATAATTTCCCTGTGACAGGCCCAATAATTTCACATAGTAATGACACAATGAAAAAGACATAGATGATTCAGATATTTAAGGTCCTACTTATTAATTTTATGTTAGCAAATTGTAATCCCAGGACAATCTAGACAATGATATTAGACCTTTAAAATATTGTGCCATTTTCTGTGGACTAAAATTATATTTAGTTTCTCAATATAAAATATTTTGTGGGATCAAAATGTACTATGTACTGTGAAACTCCATCATTTCAATTTAACACGAGAATATTAATATTTCACATTCATACTCATAAACTCCAAGGGTAAATGGAGTTGTGATAAATGTTTTCACCTTATAAAGAATTATAACAAGGATTTAGGAATGATATAGGTGTTCTGAATAAAAGCATTACTAATTCAGAGGGAAAAATTCTAAAGACTTACACACTCTGCTTTCTCTGAGTAAAGTGGTGGTTTTCAATGTGATCAACAATATATTCTATACTCTTAAATTTAGTGACCAATTTTCATTTTTCTTATAACATCATCCATTATCATCATTGAAGAGATTTACTGGATTTTCCTTCACACTTTTCTTTGCTCTGCTACTAGCAAAACAATTTCTATTGATTTCAGATATAAATCTTACATAATTTGATTTTTCCTTCCTCCTCATATTTCTTTCCATTTAAATGTAAGTACAAAAGTTAGAATTAGCAGGATCACAAATATTCCTCCCTGTCATACGTATTTACTCTTACTTAACTCTTAAACATTAAATTCATGTTTTAGGGACAGCATATCCAATATTGGAGTTGACTTATCCCTAAATTTTCTCCTGCTAATGTATCACTAACTTCAATAAATGCATCTCCATCCTATAAGTTATATATTCAAAAATTTGAAGCCATCATTAGTAGTCAACATTCTTATAATGTTACATTAATGAACCTCAGAAAACTGTTAACCCATCGTGCAATCACAGTAAAATCTTGGTCAAATGTCTGCTACCTTCAACTCTATCATCATTATCCAAGCTATTACCATTCCTCACTGTTTTAAAACAAAGGGTATTTCATGGCTTTTATTCATCTATCAAACCAACACCTTTATCTTTTTTTTTGTTTTTGTTATTGGACACTTTTTAAAATTTATTATTTTTATTGTTATTAAACTTTTTCACTACATCTAAATTATTTCTATTTTATTGAGTAAGTAGTAATAGTAGTAGTAGTAGTAGTAGTATTTTATATGCATATGAGTGTACTGTTGCATGCCCTTGTTAGTGCAATGCCCAGAGGTCAGAAGAGGGACTCCCCGGAACGGAGTAAAGATGGTTTAGCCACCATGTGATGTGGCAACCGAACCTGGGTCCTCTGCAAGAGCAGTGGCACACAATGCATCTCTCCACACCATAAATCATATCTCAATCATAGAGTCACTCCCACTTCTATGCCCTCCCACCCTCCACCTGAGTTCCTGCACCCTCCATACATGTGATTTTTTTTTCTGAGTCTTTCAGAGTTTTTTCCCAGTTCTATTTGTATTGTCCATCAATATCATATATATATAATTAATGATACATAAAATGAATACTAACTTACATATGATCAGCGAAATTCTCTTTTCTTTTTTTTTCTAAAAGATGTCATGTTTTCCTAAAGGAAGTGTTGGAAGGTTCTCCTTGGGAACCCAAACAACTATCAATCTTACCCTTGTGCTCCACACTAGGTCTTTCCCTCGATGGTCACTAAATGAGTCCAATAAGCACATGCCTGCCTTGATCTTCTGTACAGGCTTCTGATACAGCCTGGGTAGTCCAAAATGGCCATCTATACTTCTGAATTGGCCGAAATGCCCAGTTAGCTGCTCATCATCAAGCTGGAAACTCAGTAGTCCCCATCTGTGTCATTGAAGGAATTTAGGAGGATTCCTTGGAGAGACATGAAACTCTCAGTCCTATTGAGGATTAAAAAGATGTGTCCGGTGTCCTTTGAAAAGTGCAAGAAATAGCAGTAGCAGCCAAGAGTAAGATGTGCACCTTGCTAGTAGGAATTGATGACAGGCACAACAACAAAGGCTCTATCTTTTTTTCCTTTTTCTGTTTTTTTTGTCCTATTTTTACAAGAATCTTGAATATTTAATTAATCTGAAGTACAATTTCTTAAGACTTACTGAGTATTTGTTTGTGGCTTTACGTTCCTTTTGGATGCTTAAGGCCACCCAGTTAACCCAGCACTCTAACAGGGGTCTAGTTTCCTTAAGGTCAGTTGAGATTGGTCATCAAGGGTCACTTGCTGTTTTGTTATTGTTCTGTTTTTTGTGATTCTTGGTTTGTTTGTTGGGGGAGGCTTCTCTCAACTTTCCTTTTCCAGTTCCTCCACTGTGAGGACAATAATCTGTTTCTTAGCTTATCCCAGACTTTTGTTTGAACATGACAGCAGACTTTCTTCTTTATAAGATGGACACTGGCTGAAGTTCCATTAGTGACTTTCTAAGACCTCCCTACAAGAAACTGGTACCACATTTGCAGACATTTCTAAGAGATGCCTATGCATTAGTCCCCTGACTTATTAGTTGACCTCTGAGGGCAATAAACAAAGTTATCCACTTAGGCCCGTGGGCCAAATGGTGATGGTTATTAAGTATGGTTTAAGCATCCAGAAAGGCTAAGTTACACAGCCTGGATAGAGTCATAACTTATATCTTACAAATTGTATTCTTGAAAGCAAAATGTATGCTATTTCCAATATATTTTTTGATTCAAATTTTCCAGTTTTAACTTTTATATTAACTCTAAAAGATGAATACATGACCCTCATTATGTCACCAAGAATCCAAAGTTTGACCAATAAATAGTAGGTTTTTAGGTTCTAAGAACCTGTCTAGTTGATTCTAGTATTAAGAAGTACAGACAGTTGTTTTTTAGATCAAGAAGGAATGTAGACATTAGATTGTTGCTGGCGGATTGACTTACAACTTAGGTACAACTATTAACTAGCATCCAAGATTTTAGGATTACCATTCATTCTTGAACTTTGTTTTTCTGACTGTATTACTTCACTTAAACATAAAATCTTCGTAGTTCCATCCAATTTACCTATTGTTCTCTCCACTCTTCAGTTGAGGGCATTTGGGTTTTGCAGCTCTTTCATTGTGAAGAGAGCTGCAATAAAATGGCTGTACATTGTATTTCTGAGTAACAGATTCTAGTGGATATATCCTGGCAGAAGTAGTATGGCTTAGTCAGTGGTAGCAGCCCCATTGTTTAATCTTTTTAAGGGTTCTCACATGGCTTTCCATGAGTGTTGTAAGAGTTTGCCTTCCCAATACAGCAGTGGAAATGAGTCTGTTCCCTTTCCCACAACTCTCTCCAGGATTTTGGTATCTCATTGTCGTTTGCGTGTCTGGTAGCCTACGACAGCCTTGGATGAGGAGTGTATGGATAATCTGTATAAGTGGTTTTTTTAGGTTTGATTTGTTTTATATTTAATATTGGGTTGTTGAACATTTTTTATGTATACGAGTATACTGTCTGCATGTAGGTTTTGTGCACCCATGTCAGCAATTCCACGTAGGTCAGAAGAGGGTGTTGGATTCCCCTGGAACTGGAGTCAAAGACGCTTCTCAGCCACCAGTGTGGTGTTGCTGGGATCAAATCCAGGTCCTCTGCAAGAAGCAGTCAGCGCTCTTAACCACTGAGGCATCTCTCCAGCCCTGAGGTGAAACATTTTTTAAGATGTTTTCTCAGCCATCTCTATTTCCTCACCTGTGAATTCTCTGTTCAGCTCTTTACTCCCATCTTTTGAGTGAGTCATTTCTTTACTTCTTTGTTTTTTGAGTAGTTTATATATTCTGGAAGTTAATGCTCTGTCAGAAGTATCAGCAGTGAATGTTTCCTCCCACTCTGTGGTTTTCTCTTCACTTCCCTGATTGTTTCTTTTGCTGTATGGAACTTTGTTATTTTAATAGTTCCCACTTGTCAATTGTCGACCTTATTTCCTTACAGCTACCGTTTGGTTAGAAGTCTTTTCCTATGCCATGTCTTGTAGGTTGCTGCCCACTTTTCTTCTATCACATTAATGTTATGGGGTTTCACATTCAGTTCTTTGTCCATTTGGAGTTGATTTTTATACAGGGTCAGAGGTAGGGTTTAATTTTATTCTTCTACAAGTGGTGATCCTGTTTTGCCAAACACATTGCTGAAAATGCGTGCTTTCTTTCCTCCACGGAGTCTTTTTGGCCCCCTTGTCAAAATATGAGGTGGCTGAAATTGTATTGTGCTCAAGTTTGGATCTTCAGTTTTCTTCCATTTGTTTACAGGTCTCTTTTTGTGCCAGTACAGGGACGCTGTTTTTTAATGACTATAGCCCTGTGGTACTAGTTTGAAGTCTGGTTGTATAAATCCCTGTATTGCTTTTTCACAGGGTTGCTTTGGCTATTCGGGAGTGTTTTGTTGTTCCATATGAATTTTAAGATTTTTTTCAAGCCTGTGAAGAACATCTTGGGGATTTTAATTGGATTGCACTGAATCGGTATATTAATTTTTGTAGAATGAACATGTAGGAGATTCATCAAATGCTGAGGATGAAGGACGGGGATTGGCCTGACTCTGGGTAAGTCCACATGTGTGTGGAAATTTATAGAAATCTCAGCAGAAGCTACAGACCTATGTAGAAGTCCAGAGCTGATCAAATATGTTTATTGACATTTGTAAAATTTATACACAATTTCTTAATCAAATTTGAGAACCCACCCCATCCTTGTCCACCATATGTCCTTCACCAGTACCTCATGATGTCTGTAAATATATATTTATGTCTTTTCCATTCAATCATTTATACCACGAGTATGTTCCTTTGCTGCTATATAATTTATCCACTGGAATCTACTCAGCTTATCTAAAAACTGAAGGATCTACTCTATCTCACCCAACAAGAAATCAGTTGTTAGCAGTTCCCTGGTTAAGGCTAGGCCACCACCCATTTTCACACTCGACATTGGACCCTTGTCTTATTGAGCCCGCATGTGTCTTGTGGACAATGCAATTATTGCCACAAGTTATATGAGCAAGTGTCCAGTGCTCTGAAAGCTTCCATTTACCTGTGCTCATGCACAAACCTTGCTCTTACAATCATTCTTCTCCCTTTTTCTGCAATAGTTCCTGATCTGTAAGTGGGTGAATTTTAATATCCGAATCCTATCCAGGAACTCACTGCTGAACTGAATTGGAAATGATGTGATGAAATACACAAAGCATCAATAATAAATTAAAAAAGAAAAATGATTCTCATTTTTCTAAACCAGAGTCAATCGTGGCCTTCTCTGTGCACTGCACCTCAATGTATGAGAAAGCTTTAGTTGTATGAGGAATGTGTTAATATTTCTCTTATACCCCTTGTTTTGCTATGTCTGTGAGCCTTAGGTGTAGAGGTTTCCACTGTGTGGATGTGTCACTTAGGGGTATGCATCTCTCAGAACTATATTCTCTGTTTGTAACCACTTGGTGAATTCTGTAATAGCCTCCATCTGATACAGAAAAATACTTCTTTGATGAGTGATACACGGTGCACTTGACTGTAAATACAAGGGTTCCTATTTAGCATACAATGTGAAAATTACATTTGTAAGACATAGGACAGAAATAAAAAGGGTTTTCTCTAGAATCTAGTATGATCTTTCCAGTAGGGTGTATTTGTCTTTAATTACAGTGCCACTCATGAGATCCCTCCCATTAAAAGGGTATTAAGTATAATTAGATACATGTTGATCAGACACACACCCACACACACGCACACACACACACACACACACCACGCAACACACACACAAACGCGAAAACGGTACACTCTTTAGAGGTATTTTGCTGTGCCAGTCCTTATGGTTATTAGGTTACAGAGCTGGGTAAGACTATTGCTTGATTTCCTCCCTTAGCAGCTTCCATGGTATCCTCTAGACCTATGACGGCTGGTCTTCAGAGAAAAACCTTCCAGGTCAGCTCCAGCTCCTTTGCTCTAACTCTTGTGACTGAAGTTTATCCTGTCTTAGGCAATAGTGTCTTACATCCAAGTGCTGGGAGATAACCAAGGTCTCTGCAATAACTTTTGATTTGGGAATCTCTTGGAACTTCTCACCAACCACTGGCAAGGAGGTCTCTCATGTCTGGCACTGTCCTCCTTTCCATACAGCCCCAAGCTATATATATATATATGATTAATGTATATATATATATATATATATATATATATTAATATATATAATATATATATATTATATATATATATATATATATAATATATATATATAATATATTAATATATATATATATATTATGTTAAGAGCACAAATGTGTATTCCTCAGGGTTTCCTAAGCCAACACATTTTCTCTATCTTCTAACACCACCCAAGGCCAATATATGTCCCCTCTCATCACCCCTGATCCAACACCTTCCTCCCTCCTCAGTACAAGTACCTCTACATTCATCTCCCTCCCTTTGACAACCTGCAACGTCCACCATCCTCCCTTTCCTGAGTTCCCTCCCTGTACCCCACATGGTCCCCTGAAATTCCCTCCCCTTTGGCCTCCATTCCAAACACAACCCACTTTCCCTACTTTCTACCCTATCGACTTGATATACTGTTCCCAAGAACACTTTGTGTTCTTTCTTTGTCTTCTGTGTCATTCTTTCCATCGTTCTGCCTCCTGCTGTTACATCAGAGTCTATACACTCACAATTATAGGAATCAGTGCTACAATCAGCAAATGAGGGACGAACACAGGTTTCTGCTTTCTTGAATTTGTTTTACTTCACTTATGTATAAAACTTTCTAGTTTCCATCCATTTACTTGTGAATTTCATAATTTAATCTTTTATTACTGATGAGTAGATCCCCCTTGTTTAGATGTGTACCACATTTTCAGTATCCAGTTGTCAGCTGAGGGAATTAGGTTGTTTCTGTATCTTAGCTCTTATGAAAGATTGATGGAAATGGGCAGTGGGCCCCAGCCCTAACCTGGGAATTGTCAACAACAGATTACTGTTCAGTGAGCGATATTAGATCTTCTTTAAAGCCTCTGGATTGGCTGACTAGACTCAAATGGATTAAAGGATATTTGGGTAGAAATGCTAAACCAGATCCCTTAACATATATAAACACGAATGAATAAGTTTGTAGGGTCTTAGATATGTTTATTAAAAGTATGCAAAATTTGGAGTTTATACTCAGTAAAGTATAGCAAAATAAAATTGTGCACTGATATGTATGCAATATGTTCAGAAGGATTTTAATGGCATCGATAATCTCTTTAAATACATTAAATGCCATTGTAAATTAGCTTATCTGATGAAAAATACGTGGCTCTTATTAAGTTCATTCATTCAATCTAATATTGAACATAGTAAAGAAAAATTCAAAGCAATATTGAAAGTAGAGATTGTAAGAAATTTAAACTGTTCTATGCTGTAGTGTACTGAGTAGAAACTGATCAATAAAACCATTTTTGAGGTTGTAAGGTGAAGTTTAACATCCTTTCTGGGAATAGATATGCTCTGCCATTATGTCACTTTTGATTATACAGTGTAGAGAAAATTTTGGCACCTACAAGAATGATGTAGAAAGGCTTGTCATTTTATTATTTGCTTTCTCTCCACCAAAAGTGAGACATTTTAGGGGTCTAATATTTGAAGCTGGTTCTATTGATTGCTGATATCCAAACACATCTTTAAAATTTATTTTTAATACAAAAAGACTTATAGGCCAATATATAATTTGAACATTTAAAAATATATGTTACACATGCTTTTCTGTGTCCATTCTCATTTTTCTCATAAAACTCAAAGTTTATGTTACTTTGGCATCTAAATAATGATTAGAGCTTATGGCATTAATACCATAATGCAAAAGTTTGCAAAGATTGCACCACAGTACTTTCAAGACTTCTATGATGTACCCCCATTTTTAAAATTTATTTATTTTTATGTGTAGCATGAATGTACTGTCTGCATGCAGTTCTGTGCACCCGTGTCATGCAATGCCTCAGGGGTCAGAAGAAGTGTCGATTACCCTGGGACTGGAGTCAAAGAGGTTCTCAGTCACTATGTGGGTCCTGGGGATTGAACTGGGTCCTATGCAAGAGCAGTCAGCTCTCTTAACCCTCTACCCTCTAGGCCATCTCTCCAGCCCCATTATACACCATTTTTTGCACTATCCAAAAAAAAAAAAAACTGTTCACCATTATCTCATTCCCATAATGAATCTGTCTGAATTTTTCTGAAAACATGCAAGGAAAATTATATAGTTAATTTCCTCACCCAAAGAAGGTTAAGGCTTTTACAGTAATAAAAGAAGTTAAGAATTACTTTATACTACTTTTTGGTCATCTGTGTCCATTTGTATTCATGGATCTCTGTTACATTGAGGGAGCTTCATTAATGACAGTTGAGAGATGCATTGATATTCTCTCCACCCTTGTCCTATTATTTTCATGAACCTTAAGCTGTAGTGATTCCTTTTGTAAATGTATTACCTGGATTGGTCATTTAACAGACCATCATTATATGTAACCAGTTGTGGAACTCTATCACAGTCACCATCTGTTACAATATAAGTTTCTTTATAAGAGGTGACTGGCATACTTGTCTGTAAATATAATGATCAATATATAATAATATATATTGTATATATATATATATATATATAAAAAATCTTTTTTACTATGTTTATATGGTTTAATTATATAATAATATATATAATTAATATATATATATACTATCTAGTATAATATATAAGTAAATAATATTATAATATATAATAGTATATATAGATATATATTGGAGCCTGAGGGTATGGGGGTTAGTTGTGACAGATACTGCCTGTTATTTCCAACTTATTAACTTGAACCCACCTAGGGCTTTGGAAGAAGAGGCAAACATATAGAAAGATCCTAGAGGGTGAGGTGCATGACAACATCAGAAGAGAATTTTACAGCCTCTTCAGACCTTGCTCATATGGACCAACAGCAATTTTGTCAACATATCACAAGACCAGAAAGCTCAAGCACCACAAAACCCAAATAGACTGTGGAAAAGGGCCCAGGACCCAATCTTAGTCAAAGAATTATTGGCACCTGACTACTGCTGGGTCTTCATTGGGATGGCTCTATATATATTGACTAGATTTCAGTGGAAGAACTTGCACAGAAGGACTTTGTGGACCTAACTTAACTCAAATATGTAAACTAACATACATGGCAGAATGCATGAAAATCCTGTGGGAGGGTGCCAAGGTAAAGGGGGGTCATACAAAGATGGTTTAAGATGTTCTATAATGAAATCCACATAAATTTCAATAAAAATTTTAAGAAGGCTGATTTTCCACAGGAACCATACTTTCATTTTCATATCTCATAAAAAGACTAGGATAGTTTCCAAAGATCCAAAGATGTTTATAATCAAATACATATTATTTGTTGCTACAGAGAAAGATGTGAAGACAGATAAATAAGCAGATAATATAAACAAATTGAAATGATGGACTAATATGTATATAAATATAATAATTCCATACATACACAGATTCATATGCAAATAAATATCTTTCCATAGCACAGCTGAATTTACAATTTATCAGTTGTATGTAGTAGCTTGTGGGTTTATTAAGTTTATCAACATGCTAGAACTGAGGAAATGAGCAGGAGGCCCCAACCGTAGCAGAAGTATTGGCATGTGGTTAATACTAGGTGAGGAAAAGTTTATCTTCTGTAAATAATGTATATTATTTCATAGAATTTTTGAGCATTTTTACAAAACATCTTAGTCATCTTTATCTTAAGCCCTCTTCCATCTGTGCCTTCCCATGTATTCGCAACAGATTTCTTCTATTCGTGATATAAGTCAAGAGCTTATACACAGATGTCCATGAGGACAGTTCATCCACTGGCTCTAGGCAGCCCCACTGGGTGCTAAACTAATAACTTAATAATACTGTACAACTATAATTGCATATATATATATATATATATAATAAATATATATATTAATTTAATTTTAATTTAAAATTGAGAAAGTCCATGTCACTATTTTCTATTTGGTTCTTTTGGAATAGAATATTTATAGAAGAACTTTATTGAAATTGATGATGTGTTTTTTGTTTCATAATGCCACATGTTCACATTCCTCTGTTTGAAACCAATCACTTTCATGAACACTGAGTGCAGTTTATCAATATGTTTTGTTGCTTGAGTGACACAAATTATTTTCTAGGGATCCCTGCTTGGGGATCAGTCAATTCCCCATGTTTTGTTCCTAGAGTATTTGCCATCTGGCACATTCCTCATGATAATGGAAAGCTACTGACATCCTATATATTTGCTTTAGTGATGGTACTTTTCTTTTTCACTTTGCTCCCCCATGAATATCAGTGCTCATGCTGACATTTCTCAGAAACATAAAAGGTGTTTACCATAGTGTCACAGTTTTTGACATAATTAAGTTTGCAAATATGTCAGATAATGTTCTCATCAGTGGCACTCAAACTTCCCTGAGTAAAAGTGTCACCTAGGGAGCTTGTAAAAATGCAGACTACATGGGACTATCGAGCAGGTTGGAAGAGTTTCAGATACACATTTTCATAAATCATTCTACACTATTCCAACATAGCAACAATTCTATGTATAAACAACAGGAGACAATGTCTTATCTTTACCCTAGATCCCAAATCATAAATAAAAGAGCACTAGACATTATAGGCTAAGTTAAAAGTTCATGTATTCTGTTTCTTTATCTCTCGATTTAACAACTTATTCAGACATATATTCTCAGATAATTACTAGTTTTGTACACATACAGAATTCACTAAAATTTAAGGTTTCCATGCTATAAGGGTGGACTAATTAATCAAAGTCTATGCAATAGTAGATCTTTATTTTATTGTGTGTCATAGAACTTCCAGTTGAATAATGTGAGGGTTTACTCGTTTTGCCTTGCTTCTAATCCTTTGACTATGTTTTAAATAACTTAATCAACACATATATCAAATAACTATTCTAATTATATTCTGCAAGAAACCTGATCGATGTATATCATACGTCACTAAATAGTATAATCATAATTATGATCTCGGAGTTAATGAAATTGACCTCCACACGATAAATGTTTTATATCAAGGACATGCAAATTATAAGGCACTGTCAAATGTTATATAGCTTACAATTTCTATTGATGAATAAGGTTTATAGAGCGTTGTGTTTCCTCATCATCTACCATCGTGTTAGAAAAATTCATCATAATGAGTATCAGAAATAAACATAGTTTATGTCATTTAAATTGTTTTATACGTGTTATCTTTGACTTCTTATTAATAGGATCTCTATCACCCTTAATTCATGTAGTTTATGTGTTCTATATAATCTTAGCACATGTTAAAGATGAATAAAAAATATGAGTCAGATCATATCTGTTGTGTGACATTTGCCTGAGAATCTAGTTATAAGAAAGGGTTCCAGTTAGACTATCGTTTGTTGGTTTGCTCTGATTTTTTGACTTACATGATTCAATGAGCAAAATAATCAAATACTGTCTATAATCTGGCTATTCTGCGCGAGGTCGAGACTAAGATATTGTATGGTTAATTATATTATATTATAAGTAAATAATTGACTTTTATCATGATTCTCTTAATGCTTCATATGAAATATATTCGCCTAGTGACGGAATAGGTTGAGACCCATGGTTGTTAGGGTTGTGTCATCCTCTAAGCAAAGCACATCTGGTTATTGTCCGCATGTTCTTACCCACTTCAGTCAGCTCTTTAGCTTGAATTCAACATTAGTATTTTTTAAACAATGTATTTTAATTTTTTTATGTATTGTATTTGTCTATCAAGAGCTCTCTTTTTCCATAGTATAGCCGACCATTATGTACAATACATTAGTGTAAGATATCGATGTATTTGACTCGAGCGGTAGGCAGGGGTAAGAGGGTGTCGATTCCTCCTGGAACTGGAGTTCTCCTTAGATTGGAGTTTCAGACGGTTCTCAGCGCTCATGGGTGGGGGATCGAACCCGGGTCCTCTGTAAGAGCGGATCAGCGCTCTCAACCGCAGGGATCCATCTCTCCAGCCCCACCCCCATTATATCACTGCATGTAATCCTCCCTTGAGCCTAGTTCAGACTCCTTAACTAATTTCTTGACTTCTATGGATTTTTTGATTGATAAAACAATAGTATTTCAAGGCACATATGAAAAATAATATGTGACAGTGACATTTTCTTTCTAGATCTGAGTTATCACTTGGAAGCTTGGCTTCCAGTTCCATTTGTTTATATCAATTTATTATAATTTGTTTTCTTTTGTAACAGCTAATTAATAACCTGTTCAGTGAATGCAACATGCTTATATTACCCATTCATCAGTTATTGAAAACTGAGGTTAAATCCATGTCCTGATTATGGTGAATAAAGCACAGCCTCTGGTCCTTACACTATCTCCAAACATCTGCAAACATTCCTGAGGCTTGAGAAGAGACTGTGTGACAGTGTCCCTTTTAGGGATGAATACTGTACTTTCTCCACGTTGATCAGTTGTGGGTTAGAGTGCACAAAGACACATTTCTTGAAAAAGAAGGCTCTCTGATGAGAGTTAGAGGACGCACTCACAAATTTATGGTTTACAAAGTGAGTTCCAGGACAGCTGGGGATACAGGGAGACCCTGACTCGAAAAGACCAAAAAAAAAAAAAAAAAAAAAAAAACTAAATCATTTTGACTCAGTTCAATTCTATGTTCACCTCACAATAATAGTAGGAGGTTACAGCAATAGTGACAACACAAAATACCAAGAAAGCTCAAGCCACACGAAGTCACAGCATAGACATAATTGATAAGAACCTCAACCCTACCTGAGAAACTAACGGAAACCAATGGCATCTGTGAAAAGGAAGACAGTCTCTTTTAAATGTGTGACTATTGATTAGGCTAACCAGGCTACAGTGGATAAATCACACTGAAGGACATTTGAGGACACAAATTTTGCTGTATTAATCCTTTATATATGTATACATAAATATATATTAATTGGTACGTAGATTATGCAGAATAGATACGAAGACTAGAGAAAGANTTGTGGTTTTATGACCACTGCTTGTTTCTTATCTCTCCTGCCAAGACAGTGTGAGCAGTATACTATGTAAACTCCATGATGTGTAAATTTATCTGATTTGCTGTCCTTGTAAACCCAGGTGCGAATTCCTTTGGCAATAAGCCTTTTGTTCTCGGGGAAATGCAAATCCCTAGCCTGCTTTCCCAGCCCGCTTTCCCTGCTCGTGCTATAAAATCTTGACTTGACCTCAGTAAAAACGCAGTAGATTCATAAGCCATCTCTGGTGTGATCTCTGTCATTTTCGACTAATCTGTGCCGTCCTTCCAAGAACCTGGATCCTGCAGACAGAGTGAGCCCAACCCATTGGGACGGTCTGCGGCAAAGACATACTAAAAATAAAATTTAATCTTCCAGTTACAATGTTAAGGTTACCAAAAAAAAATCAACTTACAAAAATCATTGGGCATTTCTATATACCACCAGAAATCAGAAAAATCATAAAAGGAATCCTTCCCATTCACAATAAAACTCAAAAAAATATAAAATACTTTAGGGAATAAAGCTAACCAAAACATATTAAAGATCTCTGCAATTAAAACTTCAAAACTTTGAAGAAAGTGGTAGAGGGAGATACTAGGATATGGAAAAATAACCAAACTTGTGGATTGATAGAATCAATATTTTGAAAATGACCATCCTTAATAGAAACCAATCTATAGATTCAACACATTACCAACCAATATACTCACAAAATTCTTCACAGAGCTAGAAAAAAAAATCATCCAAAAATCCATATGCAATCACAAAAAATCCCAGCTAGTCAAAACAATCTTGAAGCAGAAAGACCAGTGCCAGGGGAGTCACCATACCAGATCTCAGGTTATATTACAGACCTGTAGTTATAAAAACATCATGATATAGTACAAAAATATACAGACTGATGGAAGAGAAGACCCAAAAATGAGAGTACATACAATTCTGCCCCTGATATTTGACAAAAGTACGAAGAATAGGGCCTGATTAGTAATTTAGCCATGTTGCTGAATTTCTTACTGCGCCATCAACATTGTCCATTTCCTGGAAACAGCTGCATGCGGCCCCTTGCCATGATTAGTTGGCACCTGAGCTGTGATTGTAAACAACATGTGACCATCTATAGAAGCATGTGTAGGCTGAGGGCTATGTAACTTCATGATTAGGTTGACATTTTCAATGACTGGATACATTTCTGTTCTGATTGGTAGAAGCTTCCTTTATAGCCTGTACTGGAAAATAAGAGTTGAGTTGCCCTCTGATGTATTCCTGGAGTGGTCCTTGCTCTGTTGCACTTACCCTAGGTAGAGTGGGGACCAAT
This sequence comes from Rhizomys pruinosus, assembly GCA_009823505.1. Lineage (NCBI taxonomy): Eukaryota > Metazoa > Chordata > Mammalia > Rodentia > Spalacidae > Rhizomys > Rhizomys pruinosus. Next base: position 935,509 of record VZQC01003400.1, read on the forward strand.
GACCAGTTGAATGAAGGCCCACAAACACACAATGGAAGAAAAACAGCATATTGGATCTCTGTAGATGATCGAAAGTCAATCCTTATCTTTCTCCCATGCCCACAAAGTCAACTCCAAATGGATCAAAGACCGTAAAGTGAAACCTGAAACTCTCAAACTGCTCCAATTCAAAATGCTTGGGCCTCCAGAAACTCCATAGTCAAAGAGTGCTGTAGGGCATAGCCATGACAGGACCAAATTTCTTGTTAGATCGTAGTAGCAGTACAAAACATGGAATTAATTCAAGTCTTCTAACGATCAGTTAACGGACTTCACCAGATAGTTAAAACTTACTAAGGCTTGTGTTCAATACGCAAATACACAAAAGATATAACAAACATTTACAAGGGAACTTGACAATATAGAGAGCATATCAACACAACGTCGTGCTGTTAGTGGGAGTGAACAAATATTACCAAAAGTTAGGGCCACAATACTGATTTACGAAGAACTCTTAAATAGGTCAACTTTAATATCAGAAAAAGGGGAATCAATACAATAAGCCTACGAGTATGGAGATATGGAGCAAAAACAATTTACCATGTACAATCTCAGAAGTAAATGAAAGCAATACAATTTAAAAAATAAATGAAAAAAAAAAAAAAAAAAAAAAAAAAAAAAAAAAAAAAAAAAAAAAAAAAAAAAAAAAAAAACAAAATATAAAAACAAATATATCTGCATATATAAAATAAACGCAATGAGAAAGCTATTAACTACATTATAACCATCTCTGATAAAGTAATTCAAAGTAGAAATGCAGATAAAAATAATCCCATCCACATTTAAATATAATATATACATAACCCTCTATAATAGGACATAATACATAAACGTTAGTTCAAAAACGAATGAAAACAGCCAAGAGAATACGACCAATAATGCTGGAAGCCTGAGAGGGGTGTTTATGTAGAAAAAGTGGCGCGTTAAAGTTTACATAATACAATTATTGCAAGAGTCCTAAAGTTTCAGGGGAAAAAATGACACTATACATCCGAATTTCAGTCTATTTTATGGCATCTAGTCAACCCCACTTGAGGTGAGACTTTGTCTAAAAAACACAAAAAAGAACAAACAAAAAAAAGACTGGAACAAAATCCTCAAACCTTATCCCTATGTAGGACCCAGGTAGGGTTGTAGTAGACACATGCCTATTAGTTCTCGAATTAAGCCTGTCAAATGCACTATATACTATAAGAGGATTCTAACATCCCAGTACTCAAAATAACTGATAGCGAGTGGCACATAATGCTATTCGCTATGCGGGTGCTATTTCATCTTAAAGAATAAGACATAAAAAGAAAAGATAGAAACACACAAGCTATTAAAATTAACCTCGTCTCCTTATCACACTTGAAGCGAACCAGTTAATGGGTAATGAAAATATGGTACATTCATATCCATCACATATGTCTGAGAGCATAATCCCTTAAATTCATGATGGAGTTAGAAAATATCGTATAAATACACTTTATTATAAAAGACATCACAGATGCATTAGATTGTTGATGGATCTAGAGGCAATATTTTCCTACCAGGTGAACTAACACCAAAAGAGTGGATAGAAAAAACACCAATTGACATTATTATGTGTGTTACAAACTGACAAATGAGATAAATGAAATATTTGGTATGCAGCCAATCCCCTATACTACTATGCATTACGAAAATAGTAAAGCACTATTCTTTTATAGAAAATATATTATTAAAATCAAATTGAAAAAAATATTCTAACTAAGTAGGTATATAATTGATAGGAATAACCTATAGTAGTAATTTATTTCCTAATAAGTATTAGTAATATCACTAGAAAGCAGAAGAATTTAGCCAAAGCGAATAAGCATAAGAGAAAAACAAAGTGAACCATCAATTTGTGGAATGGTAAACCTCCGCCCAAACTATTAACGCCACTACTGAACAAGGAGTGAAATTGTATAGAAGTAATAGTGATATGGTCAGGGGTTATTAATTATATAGAGGGGAAGTGTGGGGATGATGAGGGTGCTGGGGCTGGAGAAAAAGGAGGAATGGTGAGAGGTTGAAAAGAAGGAAAAATAAAGATGATTGGGCCTTGGGTGGCTTTAGGGAAGCCAGAGTGTAATGGGATGCCCCTGAGACCACATGAGAAATTTTCTTACACTGTTTGAATATTAGTGTGGAGGTTTTTCATCCTGGTAGCTCTGTGACAAGGAACTCAATGCAAGACAGAGGACATCTCCCTTTAAATGGTTGGTGACAGCAATCCTAAGAACTTTTCAAAATAATCAAGATGGGGCTAGAGAGAGCGCCTCAGCGGTTGAGGACACTCCCGCACTGCTCTTGCAGAGACCCAGGATCGATCCCCAGCCCCCACATGGTTAGCTGAGAACCGTCTGGTAACTCAATTTCCAGGAGAACTCCAGTTCCAGGGAATCAATACATCCCTTCTTCTTACCTTCCGTGCATTGCACGACACGCACCAAAAACCAGGACAGTACATTCATACGCAAAAATTAAATAAATAAATAAATAAATAAATAATAATATAAATAAAAAATAAAAAACACATTAATCAAGGACTACTCCAAAGCTCTTTGAACAATAGAAATACAAAATTACACAGCATTACTGCTAGGACAGGCCATCCCTTCAGGGGTAGGACTAGATTATGCAAAAGTACTGACCTGGAAGCCTTCTGACTGAAGTTTAGCACTCATAATGAAGATAATATGTCACCTGCATAAGGAAGAAAAATCAGTCAATGGTTCAACTTAACCCATGAATCCAAACAGACGTAAATGAGGCTGCACAGTAAGTTCTTCTATTGGCGTGCAGATAGCAGTGCTGTTGTCTGCGGGGGAAATCAAACAACTCTCTAATTGACTTTGGTACTCTATATTATTGGGGGTGAACTTTCCTAATGTTCACTGTTAAACTCAGCCAAATGCTTGGGCTGGAGAAGGACATAGAGCCTAGAGAAAGCCCTATCAGCATCGTATGTCTAGAAAAATTATAATTTCTTATATGCTAAATATGAATCTGTATATTTATAGACAAGCATAACATATGCCACTCATCAAAAACTACTCTGCTAAACAGATCCGGGGGCTATGGGGCAGAATTACCCCAACTCTGTCAGACACAAAAAATATACATATGAAACATCTCCATTCCTAAGAGACACATGTATTGTTGAACCTCCACACAAATCCTCGAATAGGAGCAGAGATAAAATGAGTGCTTTCCTCAGTTCCCACCAATAAAGTTTCCCTACACAATGGTGTAGCAATATAGTGGATGCAAAGAGACACAAACTAGTCATGTTCAAAGAATGTGAATCTCGGTACACAGTAGAGATATATTGATATATTATAGGGATATAATATAGTGATATTCCTATATTATACTTTACACACCCATGGCTCAGGGAATATTGCAAGGAATGGTAGGAAAAGATTTTAAGAGCCAAGCCTTGTGCATGAATGTAGAGAACCAGCGGCTTTCAGTCCAGTTGACTGCTTTCATGTTGTTAACTTGTGGTAATTAACAGCCATCAGGCACAGGACCCAAGCCATGTCAGATATTGGTTCAGAATGGAGCAAGATAAATGGGTGGGAGACTAGCCCTGGACTGAGAACCACAAAAGACTGTTTATACTGGTTGAGGAAGAGTATGCCTTATCTAGGATTTCTAGATGTTCTGAATACACTCCAGCAGATATATTTGCACAGGATATCTTGGTTTGGAAGCTTGAGTGGATAAGGCTTAGCTTAGATGCTGTAATGCATGAGTTCTGAAGGGAGAGGTTGGGGATATGGAAGCGTACTGGATTTTGTTGGGAACCATTTTATGAGATGTATAAATGCTCAATAAGTAAAAAGATCTAATGGGTCTGAAAATGTCACACTGCTTTAAGTTAGCAGTCTTTGAACTCGTCATTTATTCAATGTAGAATGAGATATACTCTGTTAAAAGGCCCCTACAGTTACACAATTTTTTGAGACATGGGTCTCCCTAAAGCCCCAGCTAGCCTGGAACTCACTCTGATAGACCAGCTAGGCCTTGAACTCACAGAGGATTCACCTGCCTCTGCCTTTGCCTCTGCTTCTGCCTCTAGTTTTGGGATTAAAGGTATGTGCCTGGCTTAAAAAAATGATTCTTTAACGCCATGTGGGTGCTGGGAATTGAACCCAGATCTTCTACAAGAGCAGTTGAGAAGCTCTAAAAAACAGCTGAGACATTATCTCCAGCCCCTGTTTTTTGTTTGTTTTTGTGCTTACACTAGTTTTTTAATCACTTTTATCTTCCTCAGTGTTTTTGGCTGATATATCAACATAACTGGAAATCAACAAAGTCAACTTTGGGAAACTGTAACTAAAAGTTTCTTTTCTGAGAAAATTCGCCTCCTGTGCTCTATAACTGCACTTACTAGGATCCTTGTTACACTTGCCAGATCATAAGAGAAAGAATATGAGCAAAATCAGGAGATGGTTTATGTCTCTAATGTTGTCTTAATTTAAATGTGGGAAAGGAGTTCGAAGAATTCGTGTACATGTTTGCAGATGCTTAGAATGCCCATGATATTTTACAGGATTCTTTCTGCAAGATGAACAGTTGGAAAGATTATGGCATAATTCACTTTAACTTCCAAATCAGAGAACTTGACATATAATTGATTAGTGAGAGAGAAATTCAAATACCTAAGAACCTGAAGGATTGGTATTGATGAAGTCCCAGGTGTATGGAATCTTTGAAAATCTGGGATTTGAAAACAAAGGCCAGAGAGGATTTTGCCTTCAAAATTCCACAAAAAGAGTTGCAATTTCAACACCTTTCTATATTTACATGTTCCTACAATAGGGCCTCAGGATGATTGGGAGAGCCCATCAACAGTTATGAGGATGGGTTTCTCTCTGTTAATTTAATGTCAAATGTCCATCTCTTTGGAAGATATCCTTTCAATATACCCCTGCTCCAAATTATCTATATGTTTCCAACACTTCTATCATCAAGCTGGACTATAAAATAAGTACCTGTATTATCATTGCATTACAAAGTTACAAAGTGCTTCAAGGTTAAGGAGTCAAAATCATACTTGTTCTCACACAGAGAACATCAACATTTTAAAGGTTTAAAGTCCTTATTTAAAGATACAAATGACAGGGAAGACTTTAATATCCAAATTGATGAAAGTATTAAAAGTCTTGTCATGTTTTAAATATAGGTTATTAAACTTTTCCAACCTTTCCCTTTGCAAATCATTTTTATTTGAAATTAATTCTATTAAGATGCAATCATTGTATCTAAATAATTTAAGGGATACCATAATAGAGTTTAGAGATTCTGATTTCTAAAAACAGGAAAGTTGTATGTAATTTTGGCGTTTCAGAAGAAAGCTATAGTTAGTAAAATATTTATTCAATTTTAATTAACGTTCTGAATTTTTGGATATTGCATCTCACTGCTTGCAGAGACAGTGATATTGCATCATAAGTCTTCATTAACTGGTGAATAATCAAACTGAACAAAAATTACTAATCCATTAAAAATCTTACAATATCTGTAGTGAGCTTTAATTTTTATAAGAATGTGAAACTAATTATTTTTCTAAGTCAACCACCTTCGCGGGACTGACTACATAGGACAAAATATTAGTCATCTAACTGGTAAACTTAAAACGATCACAGGACAGTAGTCAAAAATAGTATATATGCTTCTGCGATGTGCCAGACCTAATCTTCCCCAAAAGAATGTTTGGAGTTATTTATCCATTAGTCCTCAATCTCTTATATCCTCATCCGAACTGCTCATTAACACCTTGAATAGTTAATATGGTATATTAATAGAATAAATCATAACCATTGAATTTCCAGAGATAAAAATCACTTATGACACTTCAGATCTCTCAGACCCAGGTCAAATAATTTCCCTGTGACAGGCCCAATAATTTCACATAGTAATGACACAATGAAAAAGACATAGATGATTCAGATATTTAAGGTCCTACTTATTAATTTTATTTATGTTAGCAAATTGAAATATCCAGGACAATTCTAGACATTGGACTGATATTAAGACCTTTAAAAATATTGTGCCATATTTCTGTGGACTAAAATATATTTAGTTTCTCGAAGTATTAAAAATATTCTTGTCGGGAAATCAAAATGTACTATGTACTGTGAAACTCCATCATTTCAATTTAACACGAGAATATTAATATTTCACATTCATACTCATAAACTCCAAGGGTAAATGGAGTTGTGATAAATGTTTTCACCTTATAAAGAATTATAACAAGGATTTAGGAATGATATAGGTGTTCTGAATAAAAGCATTACTAATTCAGAGGGAAAAATTCTAAAGACTTACACACTCTGCTTTCTCTGAGTAAAGTGGGTGGTTTGTCAATGTGATCAACAATATATTTCTATACTCTTAAATTTAGTGATCCAATTTTCATTTTTCTTATAACATCATCCATTAATCCATCATTGAAAGAGATTTACTGGATTTTCCTTCACACTTTTCTTTGCTCTGCTACTAGCAAAACAATTTCTATTGATTTCAGATATAAATCTTACATAATTTGATTTTTCCTTCCTCCTCATATTTCTTTCCATTTAAATGTAAGTACAAAAGTTAGAATTAGCAGGATCACAAATATTCCTCCCTGTCATACGTATTTTACTCTTACTTAACTCTTTAAACATAAATTGCATGTTTTAGGACAGCATATCCAATATTGGAGTTGACTTATCCCTAAATTTTCTCCTGCTAATGTATCACTAACTTCAATAAATGCATCTCCATCCTATAAGTTATATATTCAAAAATTTGAAGCCATCATTAGTAGTCAATCATTCGTTATAAATTGTTAACATTTAATGAACGCCCTCAGAAAAACTGTTAACCCCATCGTGCAATCACAGTAAAATCTTGGTCAAATGTCTGCTTACCTTCAACTCTAATCATCAATTTATCCAAGCTATTACCATTCCCTCACTGTTTTAAAACAAAGGGTATTTCATGGCTTTTATTCATCTATCCGAAACCAACACATTTTCACTTTAATTTTTTTTGCGTTGTTTTGTATTATTTGAGACACTTTTTTACAAATTTAATTGATTTTTTATTGTTATTAAACTTTTCTATCACCAATCTAAATTTATTTCTATTTTATTAGTCAGTGTCTGATATAGTTTTTTTCATTATTATATTTTATATGCATGATACTGAGTGTACTGTCTGCATGTGCCCTTGTGTAGGCGCAATGCCCCAGAGGTCAGAAGAGGGACTCCCCGGAACTGGAGTTAAAAGATGGTTCTTAGCCACCATGTGGATGTTGGGAACTGAACCTGGGTCCTCCTGCAAGAGCAGTTGGGCACACCAATTCATCTCTCCAGCCACCATAAATCAGTATTTCCTCAGACATAATAGATGTCACTCCCACTTCTATGGCCCCTCCCACCCTCCGATGACTACATGATATGTTCTCTGCACTTTCTCTTGTCCTGACAGCTTTTCTGGTCTTTCACAGTTTTTTTCCGCAGTTCTTGTTGTTAGTTGGTTCTCATCCAAATATCCATATATATATATAATTATATGCATAACATATAATAGGAATCCAATACATCTACATATGTCATATCCACTCTGATTCGGAAGATTCTACTTGGTTTTCTTTTTTTTCCTAAAAGATGTCATGTTTATCCGTAAGGAACAAGTGTTTACGAAGGTTCCTCCTTGGGTAAGCCCCCAAACAACTATCAACTTACCCTTGTGCTCCACACTAAGGGTCTTTCCCCCGATGGTCACCTAAATAGGTCCAACTAAGCACATCCTGCCTTGATCTTCCTGTACAGGCCTTCAATGATACAGCCTGTGTAGTCCAACAATGGCCATCTATACTCTCTGATATTTGGCCGATAATATGCCCACCAGTTAGCTGCTCAGTCCATCCCAAGCTTGGAGAACTCAGCTAGTCCCCATCTTGCATTGAAGGTTTATGAGAGGATTCCTTGGGAGAGACATGAAACTCTCAGTCCATATTGAGGATTAAAAAGATGTGTGTCCGTCAGTGTCTTTTGAAGAACTGAGAATAAGCGAGTTAGCAGCCAAGGAGTCAGATGTGTGGCACACTTGCTAGGTAAGGAATGATATGACAGGCACAAACAACAAAGGCTCTATCTTTTTTTTTGGGCCTCTTTTCTGTATTTTTTTGTCGCATTTTTACCAAGAATGCGTTGAATATTGTAATAATCTGAAGTACAATTTCTTAAGGACTTACTGAGTATTTGTTTGTGGCTTTACTTTCCTTTTGTGGATGCTTAAGCCACCCAGTTAAGCACCAGATCTAACCGAGGGTTTTTGTTTTACTTAAGGTCAGTGAGGATTTGGTCATCAGAGGGGTTCATTTTTGTTGCTTTGTTTTGTTTGTTTGTTTTGTGATCTCTCTAGGTTTGTTGTGGGGGAGGCTTCTCTCAACTTTCCTTTTACCAGTTCCCTCCTACTGAGGACAACTTAATCTGTTTCTTAGCTTTCATCCCAGACTTCCTATTGGTTTGAACATGAACAGACTTTCTTCTTTATAAGATTGGACACTGGTGAAGTTCCATTAGTTGCACTCTTCAAGACCTCCCTGAATCAAGAAGACTGGTTGACCCACATTTGCATGACATTTTAAGAGATGCCCATGCATAGTCCCTGGGACTTATTAGTTGCCTTCTGAGGGCAAGAAACAAAGTTATCCACTTTAGAGCCCCTAGCCAAATTGTATGGTTATTAATATGGTGATTAAGGCATCCAGAAAGGAAGTTCTAACACAAGCCTCGGATAGAAGTCATACATTATACTTACAAATTGAGATTCTTCTGAAAGCAAAAATGTAGTGCTATTTCCATATAGTATTTCTTGATTCACATTTTCCAGTTTTAAACTTTTATATTTAACTCTAAAAGATGGACTACATACCACTCCATTATGCTCAGCCAAAGAATCAAAGTATCTGAAAATAAACTAGTAGGTTTTAGGTTCTAGAACACTTGTCTAGTTGATTCGAATATTAAGTAATGATGCAGACTAGTTGTTGTTTAGATGCTAACAAGCGAAGTTTAGAATCATTAATTGTTGCTCTGATTTGACTACAACTAGGTACTTGATTACTTAAGCAATCCACAGATTTTCAGGTGGATTACCATTCATCTTCATTGTTTTCTCTGGGAACTGTAATTACTCACTTTAAAGGCATAAAAATTCTTCTAGTTCCCATCCCCATTTACCTTATTTCGTTCTCCCACTCTTCAGTTGAGGTGCCATGGTTGGGTTTTGCAGCTCTTTGCTATTGTTGAAGAGAGCTGAATAAAATGGCTGACATTGTAATCTCTGAAGTAGGGCATGAGTCTTTGTGGATTATATAGCGCGCAGGAAGGTAGTATGGCTTAGTCAGTGAGTAAGCACATCTTTTAAATCTTTTAAGGTTCTACATTGCTTCCATAGTGGCTTGTATACGAGTTTGCCTTCCCAATACAAGCTTGTGAAATGAATGTTACCCCTTTCCGCACAACCTCTCCAGACTTTTGGTATCGTGCATTTCGTTTTCTGATCGTAGCGGCTAGAGTACGATTAGCCTGGAATCGTTAAGTGGTTTAATGGATAGTCTAAGTATTAAGTGAGGTTGAATTTTTAGAATTTGCATGTTAGTCTATATTAGGAGGTAGTGTCATCTGTAAGGTCTGCATGTAGGTTTGCGTGCACCCATGTCAGCCATCCACGTATGGTTACATGAAGAGGGTGTTGGGTATCCCCTGGAACTGTAGTCAAAGACGTGTTCTCAGCCACCACGTTGGTGTTGCTGGTGATCAAATCCAGGTCCTCTGCAAGAAGCAGTCAGCGCTCTTAACCAACTCTAGGCATCTCTCCAGCCCTGAGGTGAAACATTTTTAAGATGTTTTCTCAGCCATCTCTATTTCCTCACCTGTGAATTCTCTGTTCAGCTCTTTACTCCATCTTTTGAGTGAGTCCCATTTCTTTTACTTCTTTGTTTTTTGAGTAGTTTTTATATTCCTGAAGTTATATTGCTCTGTCAGAAAGATATCAGCATGTGAATGTTTCCTTCCCACTCTGTGGGGTTTTCTTCACTTCCCTGATTGTTTCTTTTGCTGTAATGGAACTTTGTATTTATAAAGTTCACACACGTTGTCAATTGTCGACCGTATTTCCTGAGCAGGCTTACCGTCTTGGTTCTAGCAAGTCTTTTCCTATGCCCAAGTCTTGTAGGTTGCTGCCCACTTTTCTTTCTAAATCACTTCTTAATGTTATGGGGTTTCACATTCAGTCTTTGGATCCCATTTGGGTTGATTTTTTTACAGGGCAGAGGTAGGGGTTTAATTTATTCTTCTACGTGGTGATCTCTGTTTTGCCAAACACCATTTGCTGAAAATGGTGCTTGTCTTTCCTCCACGGAGTCTTTTTGGCCCCCTTGTCAAAATATGAGGTGGCTGAAATTGTATGTGCTCAAGTTTGGATCTTCAGTTTTCTTCCATTTGTTTACAGGTCTCTTTTTGTGCCGAGTACCGCGACGGCTGTTTTTAATGACTATAGCCCTGTGGTCACATAGTTTTGAAGTCTGGTTGAGTAATCCCTGTAATTTGCTCTTTTTGCACAGGGTTGCTTTGGCTATTCGGGAGTGTTTTGTTTGTTTCCATATGAATTTTAAGGTATTTTTTTCAAAGCCTGTGAAGAACATCCTGGGATTTTAATTGGGATTGCGACTGAATCGGTATATTAATTTTGTGTAGAAAACATGTAGGGAGATTCATCAAATGTGAGGATGAAGGACGGGGATTGGCCTGACTCTGGGTAAGTCCACATGTGTGTGGAAATTTATAGAAATCTCAGCAGAAGCTACAGACCTATGTAGAAGTCCAGAGCTGATCAAATATGTTTATTGACATTTGTAAAATTTATACACAATTCTTATCAAATTTTGAGAACCCAGCCCCATCCTTGTCCACCATATGTCCTTCAGCCGCAGTTCCTCATGATGTCTGGCGCTAAACATAGCTATATTGGTTGTGTCTTTTCCATTCGAAGTCATTTTAGGTTCCATCCAGATCTTTCCTGTTCTGGGAGACTGCATGTGCACGACATGTTAGATCCACTGGATATCTACTCATGGCTTTATGCTAAGAAACTGAAGGGATCTACTCTGATCTCACCCAAAAGGAAATCAGTTGTTAGCAGTTCCCTGGTTAAGGCTAGGCCACCACCCATTTTCACACTCGACATTGGACCCTTGTCTTATTGAGCCCGCATGTGTCTTGTGGACAATGCAATTATTGCCACAAGTTATATGAGCAAGTGTCCAGTGCTCTGAAAGCTTCCATTTACCTGTGGCTCATGCCACAAACCTGACTCTTAACAATCATTCTCTCCCCTTTTCTGCAATAGTCCCTGATCTGTAAGTGGGTGAATTTTAATATAATCCCGAATCCGATATCCAGGAACTACTCACGGTGCTGAACAGGGGTGAATTGGAAATGAGTGTATGAAATACACCAAAGCATCAAAAATAAATTAAAAAAGAAAGATTCTCATTTTCTAAACCAGAGTCAATCGTGGCCTTCTCTGTGCACTGCACTCTATCATGTATAAGAGAAAGCTTTAGTTGTATGAGGAATGTGTTAAATTTCTTTCTATACCCCTTGTTTCTGCTATGTCTGTGAGCCTTAGGTCGGTAGACGGGATTTCCACTGTTGTGGATGTGTCACTTAGGGGTATGCATCTCTCAGAACTTATTCCATCTGTTCTGTAACCACTTGTGTGATAGTTCTGTAAATAGCCTCCATCTGATGAAAAAAATAGCTTCTTTGATGAGTGATACACGGTGCACTTGACTGTAAATACAAGGGTTCCTATTTAGCATACAATGTGAAAATTACATTTGTCAAACATGAGGACAAGAAATAAAAAGGGTTTTCTCTAGAATCTAGTATGATCTTTCCAGTAGGGTGTATTTGTCTTTAATTACAGTGCCACTCATGAGATCCCTCCCATTAAAAGGGTATTAAGTATAATTAGATACATGTTGATCAGACAACAACACCCAGCCACACGCACACCCACACACACACACACCCACGCACACACACCACACAACCAGAAAACGGTACACTATTTAAGGTAATTTTGCTGTGGCCAGTCCTTATGGTTATTAGGCCTTAAAGACTGGGTAAGACTATTGCTTGATTTCCTCCCTTAGCAGCTTCCATGGTATCCTCTAGACCTATGACGGCTGGTCTTCAGAGAAAAACCTTCCAGGTCAGCTCCAGCTCCATGTTGCTCTAACTCTTGTGACTGAAGTTTATCCTGTCTTAGGCAATAGTGTCTTACATCCAAGTGCTGGGAGATAACCAAGAGCTATTCAATATCTTGCAATTTGAACTTCTTATTGAATTCTCACCAACCCCAAACCATGGAGGGAGGTCTCTCATGTCTGGCACTGTCCTCCCTTGTCCATACAGCCCAGCTATATATATATATATGATCTAATGTACTATATATATATATAATATATATATATTATAGTATATATAATATATATAATATTTATAATATATATATATATATAATATATATATATAATATATTTAATATATATATATTATATTAATGTAAATGCACAATAATGTGTAATTCCTCAGTGGTTTCCTAGCCAACACATTTTCTCTATCTCTCTAACACCACCCAAGGCCAATATATGTCCCCTCTCATCACCCCTGATCCAACACCTTCCTCCCTCCTCAGTACAAGTACCTCTACATTCATCTCCCTCCCTTTGACAACCTGCAACGTCCACCATCCTCCCTTTCCTGAGTTCCCTCCCTGTACCCAACTGTGTCCCCTGAAATTCCCATCCCCTTTGGCCTCCATTCCAAAAACGCTAATTCATGTTATTATACTGCGATCCGCGGACGAGGGGCTTACACTTTCAAAATACTACCCTCTCTAAACCCTTGATGATATCTGTTCCCAAGAACACTTTGTGTTCTTTCTTTGTCTTCTGTGTCATTCTTTCCAATCGTTCTGCCTCTGCTGTTACATCAGGTCATACCACTCACATATAAGGACATCAGTTGCTACAATCAGCAAATGAAGGAGACGAACAGGTTTCTGCTTTCTTGTAATTTGTTTTTAGCTTCACTTAGTTATAAAACTTCTAGTCTGTTCCATTCATTTTTACTTTGTGAATTTCATAATTTAATCTTTTATTACTGATGAGTAGATCCCCTCTTGTTTAGATGTGTACCACATTTTCAGTATCCATTGTCAGCTGAGGGGCATATTAGGTTGTTTCTGTATCTTAGCTCTTATGAAAGATTGATGGAAATGGGCAGTGGGCCCCAGCCCTAACCTGGGAATTGTCAACAACAGATTACTGTTCAGTGAGCGATATTAGATCTTCTTTAAAGCCTCTGGATTGGCTGACTAGACTCAAATGGATTAAAGGATATTTGGGTAGAAATGCTAAACCAGATCCCTTAACATATATACAACATCATGCAATGTCTAAGTAGTAGGGTCTTAGGATATGTTTATTAAAAGTATGCAAATTTGGAGTTTATACTCAGTAAAGTATAGCAAAATAAAATTGTGCACTTGATATGTAATGCCAATATGTTCAGAAGGATTTAATGGCATCGATAATCTCTTTAAAAACATTAAATGCCATTGTTAAATTAGCTTATCTGATGAAAAATACGTGGCTCTTATTAAGTTCATTCATTCAATCTAATATTGAACATAGTAAAGAAAAATTCAAAGCAATATTGAAAGTAGAGATTGTAAGAAATTTAAACTGTTCTATGCTGTAGTGTACTGAGTAGAAACTGATCAATAAAACCATTTTTGAGGTTGTAAGGTGAAGTTTAACATCCTTTCTGGGAATAGATATGCTCTGCCATTATGTCACTTTTGATATACAGTGTAGAGAAAATTTTGGCACCTACAAGAATGATGTAGAAAGGCTTGTCATTTTATTATTTGCTTTCTCTCCACCAAAAGTGAGACATTTTAGGGGTCTAATATTTGAAGCTGGTTCTATTGAATTGCTGATATCCAAACACATCTTTAAAATTTAATTTTTGATACAAATAAGACTTTATAGGCCAATATATATTTGAACATTTAAAAATATATGTTACACATGCTTTTCTGTGTCCATTCTCATTTTTCTCATAAAACTCAAAGTTTATGTTACTTTGGCATCTAAATAATGATTAGAGCTTATGGCATTAATACCATAATGCAAAAGTTTGCAAAGATTGCACCACAGTACTTTCAAGACTTCTATGATGTACCCCATTTTTAAAATTTATTTTATTTTTTGATGTGTATGAATGTACTGTCTGCATGCAGTTCTGGGCACCCGTGTCGTGCAATGCCTCAGGGGTCAGAAAGAGTGTCGATTACCCTGGGACTGGAGTCAAAAAGGTTCTCAAGTCACTATGTGGGTCCGTGGGGATTGAACGTGGGTCCTATGCAAGAGCAGTCAGCTCTCTTGACCTCTACCTCTCTAGGCCATCTCTCCAGCCCCATTTAACACCATTTTTTGCACTATCAAAAAAAAAAAAAACTGTTTCACCATTATCTCATTCCCATAATGAAATCTGTCTGAATTTTTCTGAAACATGGCAAGGAAAATTATATAGTTAATTTCCTCACCCAAAGAAGGTTAAGGCTTATTACAGTAATAAAAGAAGCTTAAGAATTACTTTAATACTACTTTTTGGTCATCTGTGTCCATTTGTATTCATGGATCTCTGTTACATTGAGGAGCTTCATTGGAATGATAGGTTGAGAGATGCATTGAATGTCTCTCCACCCTTGTCCTATTATTTTCTATGAACCTTAAGCTGTAGTGATCTCCTTGAAATGTATTACCTTGGATTGGTCATTTCACAGAAAAGGACAATCATTATATGTAACAGTTGTGGAACTCTATCACAGTCACCATCTGTTTCAGAAATAAGTTTCTTTGATAGAGAGGTGACTGGCATAACTTGTCTGTAAATATAATGATCCAATATATAATATAATAATTATATATATAGTATATATATAGTAAAATCTTTTTTACTATATGTTATATACTGGTTTTAATTATATAATAATATATATATAATTTTAAAGATATAGTACTATAGTATACATATATAATATATATATATATATATATATATATAGATGAGCCTGAAGGGTATGGGGTGTTAGTTGGACAGATCTCCTTGTTTTCAACTTATTAACTTAACCCACCTAGGGCTTTGGAAGAAGAGGCAAACATATAGAAAGATCGCAGAGGAGTGAGGTGCATGACAAACATCAGAAGAGAATTTTACAGCCTCTTCAGACCTTGCTCATATGGACCAACAGCAATTTTGTGCAACATATACAAGACCCATGAAAGTCAAGCACCACAAAACCCATAATAGACTGTGGAAAAGGCCCAGGACCCACATCTTAGCTAAAGAATTATTGGCACCTGACTACTGCTGGGTCTTCATTGGGATGGCTCTATATATATTGACTAGATTTCAGTGGAAGAACTTGCACAGAAGGACTTTGTGGACACTAACTTAACTCAATATGTAATAACATCAATGGCAGAAGCATGAAATCCTGTGGGGAGGGTGCCAAAGGTAAAAGGGGGGTATAAAGATGGTTAAGATGTTCTATAGAATTGAAATCCCATAAATTCAATAAAAATTTTAAGAAAGGCTGATTATTCCACAGGAACCATACTTTCATTTTCATATCTCATAAAAAGACTAGGATAGTTTCCAAAGATCCAAAGATGTTTATAATCAAATACATATTATTTGTTGCTACAGAGAAAGATGTGAAGACAGATAAATAAGCAGATAATATAAACAAATTGAATGATGGACTAATATGTATATAAATATAATATTCCATACATACACAGATTCATATGCAAATAAATATCTTTCCATAGCACAGCTGAATTTACAATTTATCAGTTGTATGTAGTAGCTTGTGGGTTTATTAAGTTTATCAACATGCTAGAACTGAGGAAATGAGCAGGAGGCCCCAACCGTAGCAGAAGTATTGGCATGTGGTTAATACTAGGTGAGGAAAAGTTTATCTTCTTGTAAATGTATATATTTATTTCATAGAATTTTTGAGCATTTTTTACAAAACATCTTAGTCATCTTATCTTAAGCCCTCTTCCATCTGTGCCTTCCCATGTATTCGCAAACAGATTTCTTCTATTCGGTGATATAAGTCAAGGCTTATCACACAGATGTCCATGAGGCAAGTTCATCCACTGGTCTAGGCAGCCCCACTGGGTGCCTACACTAATAACTTCTAATAACTGACTATATATATATTTATATATATATATATAGTAATATAGTATATACTATATTAATTTTAATGTCATAAGAATTGAGAAAGTCATGTCACATTTCTATTTGGTTCTTTTTGGGATAGAATATTTATAGAAGAACTTTATTGAAATTGATGATTGTTTTTTGTTTCATAATGCCACATGTTCACATTCCTCTGTTTGAAACCAATCACTTTCATGAACACTGAGTGCAGTTTATCAATATGTTTTGTTGCTTGAGTGACACAAATTATTTTCTAGGGATCCCTGCTTGGGGATCAGTCAATTCCCCATGTTTTGTTCCTAGAGTATTTGCCATCTGGCACATTCCTCATGATAATGGAAAGCTACTGACATCCTATATATTTGCTTTAGTGATGGTACTTTTCTTTTTCACTTTGCTCCCCCATGAATATCAGTGCTCATGCTGACATTTCTCAGAAACATAAAAGGTGTTTACCATAGTGTCACAGTTTTTGACATAATTAAGTTTGCAAATATGTCAGATAATGTTCTCATCAGTGGCACTCAAACTTCCCTGAGTAAAAGTGTCACCTAGGGAGCTTGTAAAAATGCAGACTACATGGGACTATCGAGCAGGTTGGAAGAGTTTCAGATACACATTTTCATAAATCATTCTACACTATTCCAACAAACTTCAGTCACACAATTTACTTATAGTAATAAAAAACTATGGAAGATTACAATGTTTTAACTTTTTAAAACCATGATTTGAAAATGTCCATATTAAAAATAGCACTGCAATTATAGCTATTAAATTAGGTTACCTTGTTTGAGGAGTTTATGTTTTTCTTCTCTGTTTTTTTAAACAAAACATTTTTATTTCACGACATGATATTTATCAGCATTAATACTGGAGTTAATATTGCTAAAGTTTATAACAGCTAACAAAGAATTCACTGTAAAATTTAAAGGTTGTTTTTCCCCATGGCTATAAGAGGTATGGACACAACCCAAACATAATCTAGAATAAAATAGTTGTGCCATAGTGTCTCTTATTTTAATTTGGTGTCTATTTGAGAAAAACTTCCAAAAAGTTGAACTAATTAGCCTGTGGGTTTTGCCTCATACATTGTATTGACCTGACCTCTCACCAACTAACTACCACTTCTTTAAGCATTTCAACATTTTGCAAGGAAAACACTTCCATAATCACCAGGAAAATGCAGACAATGCTCTCCAATAGTTAATCAAATCCTGAAGCATGGGTTTATAAACCACAGGACTGAATAAACTTATTTCTCATCTGTAAAATTTGTTCATTATAAGGCCATTGGAACCCATGGCCATCAGCTCCAAAAGTTATAATGCAATTTAGGCATTGGGCTTTTGATTTGCTAGACTATGGTTTCTGGTAAGGCAATGTTGCCTTGTTATAGGGAAACTATATTTAACTTATATGATAATATGTATTTATATATTTTTATAATGTACAAATACATTTTTATTTATTTATTTTTTAAACAGGTTGGATCTTTTTTTATTTTTTTTATTTTTATTTTATTTTATTTATTTTTTATGTGTATAATGTGCTTGTTTGCATGTAGGTTTGTGCACCCATGTCATGCAGTTGCTGCGGAGAGTCAGAAGACGGTGTTGATTCCCCTGGAACTGGAGTTATAAGACGGTTCTCAGCAGCCTGGTGGGGTGCTGTGGATTGATTCGAGTCCTCTGCAAGAGCAGTCGGTACTCTTAACCACTAGGCCATCTCTCCAGCCCCACAAATACATATTTAATATATATGATATACATATATATTTTTGTAAGCTTCAATAGCAGTATGTTTACAGGTAACTGTATTCAAAGGTCTTTAGTGTTGTTCATCTCTCAATCATAAGCCCTCTTTTTCTTCCCTGCCATTTCTTTACCCCACTTAGCACCTTCGTAAGGCCTTGATTCCACTCTACCCATTTATAATAATTTTAATTTTTAATTTATTTTATTTAGTTGTATGTGTAATGATGTACTGTCTGCATGTAGTTTGTGCACCCCCGTGTCGTGCAATGCCGCGGAGGTCAGAAGAGGGTGTCGGATTCCCCGGAACTGGAGTTCTCCTTGAGTTGGAGTAGTTCAGACGGTTCTCAGCCGGCCATGTGGGTGCTGGGATCGAAACCCGGGTCCTCTGTAAGAGCGGTCAGCGCTCTCAACCGCTAGGCCATCTCTCCAGCCCCACTCTACCCATTTATATCACTGCATGTAATCCTCCCTTGAGCCTAGTTCCATGACTCCTTAACTAATTTCTTGACTTCTATGGATTTTTTGATTGATAAAACAAATAGTATTTCAAGGCACATATGAAAAATAATATGTGACAGTGACATTTGTCTTTCTAGATCTGAGTTAATCACCTTGGAAGCTTGGCTTCCAGTTCCATTTGTTTATATACAGATTTTTATTAATTTGTTTTCTTTTGTTAACAGCTAATTAATAACCTGTTCAGTGAATGCAACATGCTTATATTACCCATTCATCAGTTATTGAAAACTGAGGTTAAATCCATGTCCTGATTATGGTGAATAAAGCACAGCCTCTGGTCCTTACACTATCTCCAAACATCTGCAAACATTCCTGAGGCTTGAGAAGAGACTGTGTGACAGTGTCCCTTTTAGGGATGAATACTGTACTTTCTCCACGTTGATCAGTTGTGGGTTAGAGTGCACAAAGACACATTTCTTGAAAAAGAAGGCTCTCTGATGAGAGTTAGAGGACGCACTCACAAATTTATGGTTTACAAAGTGAGTTCCAGGACAGCTGGGGATACAGGGAGACCCTGACTCAAAAAGACCAAAAAAAAAAAAAAAAAAAAAAAAACTAAATCATTTTGACTCAGTTCAATTCTATGTTCACCTCACAATAATAGTAGGAGGTTACAGCAAATGTGACAACACAAATACCAAGAAAGCTCAAGCCACACGAAGTCACAGCATAGACATATTGATAAGAACCTCAACCCTACCTGAGAAACTAACGGAAACCAATGGCATCTGTGAAAAGGAAGACAGTCTCTTTTAAATGTGTGACTATTGATAGGCTAACCAGGCTACAGTGATAACCCAACTGAAGGACATTTGAGGACACAAATTTTGCTGTATAATCCTTTATATGTATACATAAATATAACTATATATATATATATGTATAGTATGCTAAAATGACTTATAGATAGATGATGATGATAGATATATAAATGAAAGATGATAGATAGATAGATAGATAGATAGATAGATAATAAATCAAATACAATTCCATTTCACAAGCTATATTAAGTCAGGTGAGGATGGGTGAAGATCTAAATATTATCAAAAAATATTGTACAAATTCACACACACACACACACACCACACACCACACATACACACACAATCAATGTTTGTACACATAGGCTTGACCAAATTCCTGGGTCTATGAAACTAATTCTAGATCTGGAGCCAGAAGCAGTTATGTTGACCCTCAGTAAGGGTGTCTTGAAACTTAGTGAGTTCAGTTCTATATTTTCCTCAAAGTTAAATGAAAGGGAGCACTCTCTTAAGTTCCAGGAAATCAAAAGAAGAAAGATAGAGTACTAGTTTACCTGAAGTGAGAGCTCTGGCCTAGTGTTGTAAGAAATCCAGAATCTAATGTTACTATGGCAGTTGGATGGTGGTGTGGGCAAGGTATACAACTGTAGTCAGAACTGTGTGATCTGATCTCAGGTAGACATGTATGTTCCTCTTCTATTTTATGGCCAGTTTTCTGGGGGCATGAGAGTCTGACTTTTCATGAGCTTCACCTAGATAGACCTAGTTTTTTGATCTGTGTCAAAGTCCTATACTTGCTCAAGTATCTCTACACTTTATGCAATACAGAAATGTGATTTGTTTGACACAAATAATAGTCCTGTACATCTTTAACTCTATTCACGAATAATATTTTATGATATGTCCAGTTGTTTACACTTCACCTTGTTAACAAGAAAACTTTTATTATTCACTATGCTCCTTAATGTTATAGACTGAGGATTCTTGTGATGAAATTGATGAAATCTTACAGTGGTGATAGCAGTGGTGTGGTTTTAATATCACCATCTTTCAATAGTATGTGTTAAAGTTATATTTTTTGGTCTTTTTAAGCGGTTCTTCAATATTATGGCCATTGCTAGGTCACACGGTATTTTCTGATTCTCTTTCCATATTTTTTATTTCATAATGCCTTACTAAATCTACATCCAAAGCATTCAATTGATTTACCTGCTGTTTCTTTTATAATTATTATTATTTTCCATCTTCTGACTTTGATAATCAATGGAGCAAAGTGAATGATATCATGATCTTGGATTTTATTTGCATCCTGTAATATTTAAAAATTTTGATCCAAAGAGTGCTTTGTATCTTTTTGAGACCAGGATTCTCTTATACGCTCCAGCTGGCCTAGGAACTCACCTAATTGGTTAGACCACGGAGGCCTAGCTACTTAGAGAGATCTGCCTCTTCTGCCTCCTGAGTGGTGGGGATTAAATGTATGCAACAACCAGGTTTTGATCAAACATTATTCATATTGAACATTTATTTGTCTGTGTACCATATATTCAAATGGTACACACACAATCAGCTAATAAATCATGTATTATTATTTGGTTAGCAGGGGAAAAGCTTTTTCTGACTATTTTATTCATTCTCATTTAATGGTTTCATCAAGTAAATTCATAATTGGGTTTACAGGTATATATTAAAACATTTATGATCCTAAGGACCTATGAATTAAAAAAGTCAGGCTTGGCTGTGTATACTTGTAATCCAAGCCATAGGGAAACAAAGAAAGAAGTAATTCTGTGGATTGCTGGCCAGCCAGTGTTGCTGCTCTGTGAGATTCAGGTTGACAGAAACATCCAGTTTTGTCTTAGTGTCTAAAAATATTTTTTGCTATTGATCACCTAATGGGAGACTGTGACACGAGACATTACCATGTTCTATTAATTACTCAAGATTTTGTGATATTTTTATTTATGGACATGATAATTGTCATTTGAAAACATTTTTATATATATATATATATATATGTAGATAGATAGAAGATAGATAGAGAGATTACAGACAGACAGATGATAGATGATAGATATATAAATGAAAGATGATAGATAGATAGATAGATGATAGATAGATAATAAATCAAATACAATTCCATTTCACAAGCTATATTAAGTCAGGTGAGGATGGGTGAAGATCTAAATATTATCAAAATATATTGTACAAATTCACACACACACACACACACACACACACACACATACACACACAAATCAATGTTCTGTACACATAGGCTTGACCAAATTCCTGGGTCTATGAAACTAATTCTAGATCTGGAGCCAGAAGCAGTTATGTTGACCCTCAGTAAGGGTGTCTAGAAACTTAGTGAGTTCAGTTCTATATTTTCCTCAAAGTTAAATGAAAGGGAGCACTCTCTTAAGTTCCAGGAAATCAAAAGAAGAAAGATAGAGTACTAGTTTACCTGAAGTGAGAGCTCTGGCCTAGTGTTGTAAGAAATCCAGAATCTAATGTTACTATGGCAGTTGGATGGTGGTGTGGCCAAGGTATACAACTGTAGTCAGAACTGTGTGATCTGATCTCAGGTAGACATGTATGTTCCTCTTCTATTTTATGGCCAGTTTTCTGGGGGCATGAGAGTCTGACTTTTCATGAGCTTCACCTAGATAGACCTAGTTTTTTGATCTGTGTCAAAGTCCTATACTTGCTCAAGTATCTCTACACTTTATGCAATACAGAAATGTGATTTGTTTGACACAAATAATAGTCCTGTACATCTTTAACTCTATTCACGAATAATATTTTATTGATATGTCCAGTTGTTACACTTCACCTTAGTTACAAAGAAAACTTTTATTATTTCACTATGCTCCTTAATGTTATGACTGAGGATCTTTGATGAAATTGATGAAATCTACAGTGGTATAGCAGTGGTGTGGTTTTATATCACCATCTTTCAATAGTATGTGTTAAAGTTAATATTTTTGGTCTTTTTAAGCATATCTCAATATATGGCATTGCTAGGTCACACGGTATTTTTCTGATTCTCTTCCATATTTTTTATTCATAATGCCTGTACTAATCTACATCCAAAGCATCAATGATTTACCTGTGTTTTCCTTTTATAATTATTATTATTTTCCATCTTCTGACTTTGATAATCAATGGAGCCAAAGTGAAATGATATCATGATCTGGATTTTTATTTGCATCCTGTAATATTTAAAAATTTTGACCAAAGAGTGTTTGTTATCTTTTTGAGACCAGGATTCTCTATAGCTCCAGCTGGCCTAGGACTCACTATGTAGACCACGGAGGCCTAGCTCTTAGACAGATCTGCCTCTCTCTGCCTCCTGAGTGGTGGGATTAAAGGTATGCACAACCAGGTTTTGATCAAACATTATTCATATTGAACATTTATTTGTCTGTGTACCATATATTCAAATGGTACACACACAATCAGCTAATAAATCATGTATTATTATTTGGTTAGCAGGGGAAAAGCTTTTTCTGACTATTTTATTCATTCTCATTTAATGGTTTCATCAAGTAAATTCATAATTGGGTTTACAGGTATATATTAAAACATTTATGATCCTAAGGACCTATGAATTAAAAAAGTCAGGCTTGGCTGTGTATACTTGTAATCCAAGCCATAGGGAAACAAAGAAAGAAGTAATTCTGTGGATTGCTGGCCAGCCAGTGTTGCTGCTCTGTGAGATTCAGGTTGACAGAAACATCCAGTTTTGTCTTAGTGTCTAAAAATATTTTTTTGCTATTGATCACCTAATGGGAGACTGTGACACGAGACATTACCATGTTCTATTAATTACTCAAGATTTTGTGATATTTTTATTATGGACATGATAATTGTCATTTGAAACATTTTTTAAGCTTTTGGCCTGGGAGCTTACCTGAAATTACATCAGTAATAATTACAATGAATGCTAAGAATCTAAAAAATATATGTTTGTTGTACAGGCCATTATTTATAAAATGAGGGGTTATTTGCCATTTAATACATGGTCTTGATAGACCAATGTTATGAATTATGTAAAAGTTATCTTTCCCTTGAAACAAATATCTCAATGTCAGGGGCTAATATCACCATCTATTCTTTGACACTGCTCATTAAGAAAAACATCTCTGCATCACGAGTTCTGACATAGATGTATAATAAGATTAATATTGTTTCCTTTCCAGCCGCCATCCCTTCCATTTTGGGGATGGAGTTTGTTGTTGCTGCCATTGTTATTGCCGTTTGACAATGTTTCCTCAGTTCTCCCACACCTGAAAGTCAGAATGTGGGTCCGCACAGACTCCATGGCTGCCTTTGCCTTCCAAGGTCTGGGATTAAGGTGTGTGCCACCATGGCCAGACTTCCCTTCCCCTTCTATAGACTAGGAATCTATAAATAACTTGACCTTTTAATTCTATCACCTGAAGAGTGTATTCTGTTAGGCAACATTCGCCATCAAGAGGGAAACTTTTGACTCTTACGGAAAGTAAATTAATTTTTTTGAGATGAGTACATCATTCAAGGTGTGCTTGAATAATTAATTATCAAAAGGTAGAGGACAAATTTAAATATTAGCAAGAGTTTCAAAGATATTTACTCAAGCCATAATAAAAGATCTTGATGGTTTCTAACATTGGTTGAAGAAGTGGTGGAAAAAGCAATAACTAGGACTACAATGGAACCTAAAGTTGAAGGTAAAATTTTAAAGTATTAGATGAAGCCTATCATAGGAGAGAAAACGAAGTGGCAGTCTGAGATTTAGCGTACATTTCAGTGATGTTACAATCATTGCTGAAGCGGCAACAAAGGATTTTCAATAATATACTAAGTCTGTTGTTAAAGCAATAGCAGGCCTTGAAAGGACTGACTGCAGTTTGAAATGGATTTGTATTGTGAACAAAATATCACACAACAATGTGTACTAGAAAGACTCTTTAGTGAAATAAGGGTTCAAGTCATATACTGAACTTAATTATTTTCTGTTGTTAAAAAATTCATCTAGCCTCCCACATTTCAGCAATCACCACTTAGTGCCAGTCAGTAACCATCAATGTGTGATGCACACTCAGTAAACTGTAGTAAACACAGTTTTCATACACACTGGTAAAATAAAGGAACAACAACAAAAAAGAAGCTTTCTTGTAATGTGGAATTAACTATGCAATGTGTCATGATGTGGCAGTTCAGGGTTAAGTGTATGTATGTGTAAGTTTCTCTGTGTCTGTTAAATGTGCATATATGTGGCATGTGGGAGTACATGTGAGTTTACATGTATGCCTGCATGTCTTTTTGTGTATATGTTGTGTGTGTACATGTGTGTGCCTCCTTGTGTATGTGAGAATTCATGTGTCTATATGTATGGACAGATAAGAGTAGAGATGAACACTCAAACTTGTGTAGCTATGAGTGATGGAGAGATGGCTCAGAGGTTGACAGCACTGGTGACCTTTCAGAGGACTCGGGTCTGGTTCCCAGCACCCATATAGAAGCTAGCAACCATCCCTAAATCAAATGACAGGGAATCTAATACCTTATTCTTCACTTTGTGGGCATTGCACAACAAAGGTGCACTTACATATATGCAGGCAATAGATTCATACACATAAAACAAAAATATAAATAGTATTTTTCTGTTTTATTTTTTAATTTATTGTTTTACACATACGTTTTGTACAAGATTATGTTACAAATGAATCTAGACCCATGTCCCCCTCCCAACCCCCCCCACCCCACCATATTCACCCTTTCAGTCAATTCTTTGATGCAGTCTTTTCTGTTGGTGGTGGTGGTGTTGCTCTTTCCAAGATGCATCACTCCTAACAAGAAATGTTTACAACTAGGTTATTGGTGCTAACAACCACAGATGAGGGTTACCATTAGTCACTTGTTTTTCTGGTACTGTGCTACTTAACATAATATCTTCCAGTTCCATCCATTTACCTGCAAAGTTCATGATGTTGTCTTTTTTACTGCTGCATAGAACTCCATTGCGTAGATGTACCATATTTTCTCTATTCACTTGTCAGTTGAGGAGCATTTGGGTTGATTCCAGCTTTAAGCTGGAATAAATAAATTGTTTTTTAAAATTTTCTTGACCCTTTGTACATTTCCTAAAACAGTTCTTAAAAAAAATGTAGGACCCCCTCCCCCATTCATGCTCCCAATCCCCGTCTTGATCTCCTGTATTCCACCATATATGTTAAGTCCTATCTAGTCAAGCATTTTTACCTACATGTCCTTCAGTGCAAATATGTCCACTGTCAGCCTATCTAAAGATGGTAAGGCATATTCTCCATTACCCAGTTGTAATTAATCTCCAGTCCTTTCCTATCTATGCTCAGCCCACCACCCATTTCTCTGGGCCCTTTTCTGATTTGAGTTGATGTAGGTCCTGTGTTTGAAGCCATCATTACCACAGGTTCACATGTGGAATCTTACAGTGTCCTGGAAGCTTCTGCAACCTTATATTCATGAACCAGCTCTTGCTCTTACAATATTTCTGTCCCCTCTTCCACAATGGTCTCTGATGCCAGTGTGGGTAACGTTTAATATAGAAATTATTTGTTCCCTACTATACCCCTATTTTGGGTGCTTTCTTTTCCTGTACTTCCATACATGCAGGCAATACACTCATAGACTTAAAACAAAAAATTAAAATATTTATTTTAATTATTTCTTAATTTATATCTATATATCTAGAGAGAGAGAGAGAGAGAGATAGATGTGTGTAAATGTGTATGTGTATGTGTGTGTGTGTGTGTGTGTGTGTGTGTATGTGAATGTAAATGTGAGTGTTTGTGCCCTAGGATTGCAGAAGAGGATTTGAGTTCTACTGAAGTGGAAGTTACTAGGAGTCATGAAGTGACCCACATGCAGGTTGGAAGTAAAGGAAAAGCAGTACATGCTCTTAACTTTTGAGCCATCTACCTAGCCAACAAGATGGAATTTTATTATACTAGTTTTAAGGATATTAAATTTAATGAAAAATCAGTTATTTTTATAATTTAATTTAAGCTAGTAATTATATAAAATATCCTTGTTGTACTGAACATAACACCATAGAAAATGTGCAAATATTTTATTTTGTCTCAAATTCATGTGTCCACTAAAGGCCATAACATGGGGATTTTTATCTGTGATATACTGCTACAAAATAATCAAAATGACAATTGATCACAAGCAAAAGTATTTATGGAAGCTTGAATTTTTTAGTGTACAAATGTATTAAAATAAGAGTCAATATGAGGATATACATATTTTATATTTAAATACTTTAAATTGGGTAGAGGTAGTGATGGGTGCACCTAGGGGAGGGGATCTAAATATGATGAAAATATTCTGTATGAAATTTTCAAATTTTTAGTAAAATGAGAACAATACTTCATGATCCACAAATACTTAATTTAAAGCTCTTAAAACCAATGAGCCATAGATATGGCTCTATTACCAAATGAATTCCAAATATCAAATATCATAAAATAATACTGGATATAACTGAGATATAACACATGTTTCCTTAAGCTTATGATGATCTTTAAGATATTGTTCACATTCTGAAAATGGTTGCTAAAAATAATCTGTGAATATCCTAGACACATGTTCCAAAAGTGGGAGGTAAACACTGAATATTCTTTTTTAAAAACATATTTAATTTTTTATTTATTTTTTATGTGTATGATTGTACTGTCTGCATGTAGGTTTGTGCACCCGTGTCATGCAACGCCCTGGAGGTCAGAAGAGGCTGTTGGATTCCCCTGGAACTGGAGTTAAAACGGTTCTCAACCTCCATGTAGGTGCTGGAGATCGAACCTGGGTCCTCTGTAAGAGCAATTGGTATTCTTAACCGCTGGGCCATCTCTCCAGCCCCCTGAATATTCTATTACAATTCACACTTCATATTTTCTGAAAGTAAATCTCTCAGGAGTTGGTAACCAATATTTAAATTTTAATATATGAAATTGGTTTAAATTAATAAAATTACTAAACTAAGTTAGTATGTTTTAAATAAATTTAAATTTAGAGAATCATGTGCTTCCCTTTTTCTTCCAAGCAATTGAACACTATCTAAAATATTACATTGCATGGAATTTGAAAGATTAATGAAAAGTTAAAATGCTACCAGATATACACAATAAGTACAAAACTTCATGTCTTTTCATTAAAAAAATGGATGAACATGAGGTAATGCTGATAGGAAAAAGAGGCCAGAATCAGAGAGATAAATCTCACATGCTGCTCTCATATATGGCATCTGATGAAAACACTAAAGTATCATTGCAGAAGAGGGTAGGAAAGACTACAAGAGATAGAGGGAACAGGTAAATACAAGAAAATCATGTTTTCCAGAAACAAGACAGTTACACATATGAACCCAAAACACTTGCAACTGAATGCATGAGACCTGTGCAAGCCTAAATCAGACAAAAATCCCAGCATGGACACCTAAGTAGCCAAAAGCTCAGGCACTTGCTGAGGAAATTTTGGCAACTGACAGAAACTTGGGGAGACTCAGCTGTCCTTAAGAGTGTAATGGTAGGTATATTGATCAAGCTACAGGGTATGGACTAACCCTCCAAAATATTTGGATAACACAAATAATACTTAATAGATCTTTAATAATAATAGAGGACATGAAGCGAGGGAAGGCAAGGGGTAGTGTGGATCTGAGAGGAGATGGGGTTGTAAATATGATCAAAGTACATTGTATGACATTCTCTTCTTTTTTAACAATTTTTTATGTGTATGGATGTACTGTCTGCCTGTAGGTTTGTGCGCCCTGTCGTGCAATGCTGTGGAGGTCAGAAGAGGGTCTCAGATTCCCCTGGAACTGGAGTTCTCCTGGAATTGGAGTTACAGACCGTTCTCAGCCGCCATGTGGGTGCTGGGGATCGAACTCAGGTCCTCTGCAAGAGCGGTCGGCGTTCTTAACTGCTAGGCCATCTCTCCAGCCCCCTGTATGACATTCTCAAAGAAACACTACAAAAATTATTTTAAAAATAAATAAAATACAAGCAAAATTAGTGAGAAGGAGAGCACTCAGAGAGGAGATATTACGAACATGAATATGAGTAGGACACATGAATGAAATGTTGCTGTTCAAAATTTTTCAGTAAAACTAATAAAGATTAATAAATTTTTTATATTTTTATTATTTGCTATTATAATATCTGGCACGATTTAGTTTATAGTATGCATGCGTGGATGATAATTTCAAGGTAGATGGCAGTTTTTCTTTTTCAGAATTATAAGTTATAGAAGAAAGTTAAAGAATTTTATTTTGCTGTGTTTTCTTTCATATTTTTTTTTAAATTTGAGGAAAAACTTATTTGGTTTATAGAGAAAATAGAGTTAAAATGAAAAAATGTATTTTAAAGTAGAGTAAGAGAAAAAATAAATCTATAGAAAGAATGTGATATTGGAGTTGAGGATTGTCTGGACTACAATATAAATGAAATTAAAGATTATATTACTTCATCTTTTTAAAATTTTATTTATTTTTGTATGTGCATGTAGATTTGTGCACCCGTGTGGTGCAATGCTGCGGAGGTCAGAAGAGCGCATCCGACTCTCCTGGAACTGGAGGGTTCTCAGTCGCCATGTGGGTGCTGGGGGATCGAACCTGGGTCTTCTGCAAGAGTGGTCGGCGCTCTTAACCACTAAGCCATCTCTCCAGTCCATATTACTTCATCTTTTTGAACACACTTGGAAGATATATGTTTTTGTGTATGTAGGAAACATGTAACATTATTCATGATGATTTCCAACCAAAAGAAATGTGCAGGACCAATATGTAGAGACAATGGTGAAATGTCCATCATAGGTTAGAAAAATCAAAAGACTTTCTGAATGGCAGCAAAGAAATAATATGCTCAATAAGCTCAAATTCTTACTCCATATATGTCAAAATATGTGAAAAGAATTTCACGAAAATTGTCATCTATGTAGGAAAGAGAGTTGTAGAGAAGAGGCTGAAAGAGATTAGCAAGGGTATGGTGTTATAATTATCAGAAGACGTTTTATACCTGTATGAAATTATCAATAACAAACAATAATTTAAAAAAGTGATTACTTTCTACTTTACAATACTGATAAACAAGACACATAGACTGAGTGTTAATTACTACATTTTTATTTAAAAAGCATATATAAAAATGTTATTGGTAGCCAAACTATGAGATAATGTATAAAATAAGATATATTTGCCTTTCTATTATTATTATTATTATTATTATTATTATTATTATTACTTTCCTTGGTCTTTTCAAGATAGGATCTCCCTGAAACTGGCTATGTAGACCAGACTGGCCTTGAACTCGTAGAGATCTACCTGCCTCTGCCTCCAGAGTGCTGGAATTAAAGGTGTGTGCCCATGCACAAATGTATAAAATAAGATATCTTTGCCTTTATTGATGAAATGTAAAATAGAATCATACAAAATATAAGAAAAAGTATAAACTTTAATAAATAAATTGGAGGAAAAATGAATCTCCCTGCACCATCACAGACATGATCATGAAAAGTTCTGGGGACTGAGGAGATTGCTTTAGAACACTTGCTGTGAAAGTGTGGAAGAACTGAGTTTAACTGACCCAACCCCACATAAAATACATACATAAAACTTGAAACTGTGAATCATTAGCTGCTATGGAGGGAGGCAGGTGGAGACCAGACACCCAAGAGCAGTTACTGTCATAAATGATGGAGACATGCAATAAAGAAATCCTGTCTCAATGTGGAAGGTCAGGGGCAGCACCCAAGCTGCTCCTGCAATCTCTACATGTACATGCACATCCAAACTCATGCAGGAATCTGCATATACACTCATACACTCAAAAAGACTTGTTCAAATAAAGATATTTAATAAATCTATGAAAAAAGGGTTATTCTGAGAAATATTCCTCTATTTATTATGGAGTCTTGATATATTTTAAGAAGGAAAACTGTCTTTGACTTGTAAAAGTATAAGGGAAACTCTAAATAGCATTTTATTCTTTCAAGTGTACATAGTAAATGGATTTATATACCAATTTTCAGTATACTAAAAGATATCATTTGTGCTTATATGTGATGAAATTAATACTCCCATTTTACCTAAGTGCGCTTGAAAATAGCATTGATGGACACCAAGGAGCAGAATGGAAAAGGCAAATTTTTTGTATTTGATTATCTTATTTTGAAAGCCTAGTGTTGGGCTCCTCAGTTAAGAGCACTGGTTGCTCTTCAGATGATCTAGGTTCAATTTGCAGTAAACACACAGTGGCTCACAATTGTCTTTATCTCCAATTCTATGAGCTCTTACTCTCCTCTTTTATATTTTAAATTATTTATTTATTTATTATTTTCATTTCATCTGTATGTGTGTATTGCCAGAATGTGAGTGCACCTGTGTTAGGTAGAGTTCAGTCAGAAGAGTGTCAAAACCCCTGGAGTTAAAGGATTTTGAGAGACACCATGTGGGTGATGGGATTTGAACTGGATGTTCTGCAGGAGCAGCCAGTGCTCTTAATGGCTGCATGCTCTCTTTAGTCCCTGACCCTCTCTTCTGCTCTCATGGGTATTGTACTATATAGGTACCCTTACATGCAGGTAAAACTCTCTTATACATAAAATAAAAATGAAGCACAGTGTGATGTATTCACCTAAACAGTTTCACAACCTTGTCTTCTCTGTTTATCTCTCACTCTGTTTTGAATGTAATACCCTTACATGTGTGAAAGAAGATTGAAATTATTTTAAACACATTCTTATCAAAATAGTAATTCAAAATATGCCCCATAAAAATAAAAAGCAAGAGATTCCCCTTGATATTACTAGTGCCATTTTGATTATTGATATTAATTTTGTATTCAGTTTTCCATCAAATGATGGATCCTTTAGTAGATGAAATGTACAATCCAAATGAACATCAACTTCTAATTGAACACTTGCTACTACCACATAAATCATACTTCCCTGTAAAAGTTTTGTTGATATTCAATTTATGTATACTAAACTGATATTTTAAAGCCTAAATTTGATAAATTTGGACTTGTTAATAAATTGATTACTACAATGCAAAAGTGCAAATATCTATTAAACTAACCTTATAATATTAATGTTTAAAATTCGTTTATAGCTAATATTTAGTATATCTAGAGGCAAAATCATAAAGCACAATTTCTACTTCTATTTTATGTGATTTGTTTAAATTTTCTTTTTTTTAAATATTTTATGTGGATAACTGTATTCTCTGGATGTTTGTTAAGTGCATCCATGCTTACAATACTGATGAAGAAAATAAGAGGGCACTAATGGCACTTTGGGTGGTTGTTAGCTGCCATATGCTTTCTGGGAACTAGGTCCTCTGCAGGAGCAGCCAGTGCTCATAATTCTTTGGCTAACCCTCCAGCACCTCATAATAAATCTTCAATCCTGAATATATGTTTCTCCTTGTATATCTGTCCCATATATATTCTCTCTATATAAAACCTTTATAAATCACAAGGGAAATACCTACAACTATTTTAATTGAACTGTTAGAAAAATTGCATCATGTTGAAACCAATAAAGTCTTAAGCAATGACTACTTTCAATCCACAAACAAAAAGTTTTTTTCAAAACTGAATTGTTTATTTAATCTTATCATGAATGCATCCATAGAATATATTAATTTCATTTTTAGTGTCATAACTTTAATATTATATCATTTTTTTCCAGGATCTGAGGGAGGAAAAATGTCAAGTACATAACTGATCAGGCAAAAAAATCAGGTATACCATTGTGATTCATGAAAATTTTAAAAAGAATCCTAAATGTTAGAGACATTACAGTTGATTAAAAACAAGATGGTAAGTGCAGTAATTGAATATAATGACCTTTAAAGCCAGTTTTTAAATAAAATATTTTTCATAATTGATTTTTTTTTGTATTTCACAAAGAACAGCCCAATAATCTCTATACACCCTTCCCTCATTGGCACACTCCCAGTCTCCCAAAAGGGATCCATAAAGCCCATCACAAACCTAGGCAAATACAATTGCAATATTTTAACAATTATGTGCATTTTATTGTTTTTAAATTTTTATTTGTACTTTGAGAATGTATTTTTATTCAAACTTTTATTTTATTCAATGTATATTTTATTAAATTTTTTGTGCATTTTACATAATCATATTAAGAAACCTCTAACACATCCACACCTCCCATGCCTCACACCCTGATTTCATGCTTTCTGTCATATATGTCATGGCCTATGAACTTAAGTTTGTGTACCCTGATGTCCCTCAGTGCAACATTACCCCCAGATTATAGCCATCCAATGTAGAGTCACTCTCTGCATGTTCCAAGATAGGACTCCTATATTAAACCTCACCCACCCTAGACTCAGAGACCAGTGCAACATAGGAGGTAGAAAGATTATAAGAGCCAGGGTTGGTGTATGAACATAAGAAAACTAAGGCTTTCAGGTCACTGGAAGATTTTTTCATATGATTTTGCAGCAGTGGTGAAAATATGCATTAGACCCATGCTAACTCAATCAGACAAAAATTCAGCATAAATCAGAGGAAATGAACAACAGACACCAACTGTAGCCAAACAACTATTGGCAAATGATTACTTTGAGGTGAGGGAGAGTAGGTCTTCTTCAAGGGAGTGACTCTAGATAGGCTGACTCAATTCTAGTGGGTGAACTTGCACTGAGGAACATCTGGAAAAATATGCTTAACTGGATAGGACTTAATATATTTAACAGAATACCTGAAATATGGTGGGGAGGGGCTAGGGAATGAGGAGGGGGAGGATGTCTAAATTTGATTAAGATGTATTATATTAAATGTACAAAATTCTATAAATATTTATAGACATTATCAACTATCCTTTGTCCAACAGTAAATAAGCTGTCAGTAGTTTAAGTTTGGACATTACTGCTTATTTCCAAGTTCTATCCAGGGCTTTTAGCTGATTGTGTTAGTATGGGTCTTATGCATGCTGTCATCATTGGTATAAGTTCATATAAGCAACTTCCCAAGGCCTGGAAGTCTCTCTATTTTCTTATGAACATGACAGAACCTGGCTCTTACAATCTTTCCACCCCAGCCCCCTTTTCCAATGATAACTGAGCCATGGGTCGGTGAGGTATTCTCTTTATCATGACACTTAGGTGAAGAATTTCTACTATAGATGTGTCATTTAGGGTTAGTCATCTCTGAGACAGGTATTCTCTGAGTGTGACCAGTTATGGAACTCTGTAGTAGTCTGCCTCTGTTGCAAAAAAGAGTGTCGTTGATTAGTGTTAAATAGGAGACATATTTGTAAATGTAGGGATTCATATTTAGCATACAATTTAATTATATTTGTTTAGGGATATGATGTAGATAGGTTGGATTCTATGAACCATGACCTCTCCAGTCATATATATTTTGATCTGTTTATAATGCCACCCAGCAGTTCTCCTCCAATGAGATGGCTTTAAGTCCAAGTAGATAGCTGTTGATTATATCCAAGGTAAAACTGCCAAAACTGCATTGATATAAATTGAGTTGATCATTATTACAGTTACTAGGTTTTACAGCTGGGGTTAGACCATTGATTGATTTTTTCCCTTCATAGCCTCCATAGAACCCTCTAAAAATATAAGGGCTAGTCTTCAGTGAAGAGGCTCCCATGTAATTTTCAGGTCCATATCAACTGTCGTCACTGATATGGTCTTACCTTATAGTTCTGTGAAATACTTAAGGGCCATGACAATACACTGTGTTATTTTGAAAGTTTCTTGTTCTATCCAGACCAACATATATAGGATATATATATATATATATATATCTATTAATATATATATATAATATATATATAATATTTATATAAATTGGATATTTTATAGGTATTTTTGTTTGCTTTTTTTTTAGCTAATACATTGCCCCCTGGTTTTCATAACACCTAATTTACTCTCACTTTGCCATGTCATGTGGGTCCACTCTCACATTCCAAACCACCCAACTCTTAATTTAAAAAAAAAATCTATTTAAATCCTTTTATGGTGTACATATACTTTTAGGTATGTGGCCATCCACTGGGAAATGATTACCTACTAATGCAAAATGTCTTAAAGAAAACATCTCTCACACAAGAACAGTCAATTGCCAATTGTTCTTCAGTTAGGTGTAGGATTTCCGACCCAGCTACTTTCTCCATACTGGGATTTGGTCTGTGTTGAGTTTGAACAGGTCATGTGTATGCTTTTACAACCTTTCTGAAAGAAGATACACAATAACTTGTGTCCAGAGAACATTCTTTTTTCTTAGTCATGCATGACCTCTAGACCTTACAATCTTTTTGTTGCCTCTTCTGTGATGATATTTGAATTTGGGGAAAAGAAGGCTTGATGTAGACATCCCAATTAGAGTTAAAATTATGCAGTCTCTTATTCTCTGTACCTTGACTAGATGTGAGTCTCTGTGTAAATCACAATCTCTAGCATAAATAATCTTTGATGAGTGTTGGGGGATGTACTTATGTATATTTATAGAGTTCATGGATGTGTGAAATTGATGCTTGTTTTCGCTACCAGTAGTGTACATATCATCTTCCAAAACTATGATAGCTACCCAGGAGTTATGAGCCAGAGGGTTTAACATGGAAAGTTGTTTTAACCATGGACAATAAAGAAAAATTGAAGCAAAGAAACATAGAAAAGGTTGCATTCAACCATTTTATTAGGATGCCAATAAAATTAAATTAAATCCTGTATAATCAACCAACTATGAATGTATTTTAACAAACCTATAATGACAAACTATGGAAAACAAGGTATTCAGAAAAATATATTAATGTTTTTTGAGATGACATGTCTACTTTGAAAAGTGATGTTGTAATTTTCTGGGACCAATACAGAGTGCCATGCTTACAGAGTTTTCCTTTCCAATAAAGTAGAATGATTTTTTTCAGAAAAGTTTATCATATGGCTGCCACTGCTGCACAGTATTTCCAGGCAGGTGAAGTGTAGCTGGTGCTGACGGAGGAGTCTTGCTTGACTCCAGGAGACCTTTACTTGCTTTGTTGGTTTAGTGTCCTTTGGTAACACTCTCATATTCCAGAGACCATCTGTACACTTGCAAGTGTGTTCTCAATACATCTTTACCTGTATATCCCAAATCTAATTGGCTATTAGCTCTCTCCTTGGAGGAATAACCCACAGCTGATGCCACAAGCTTACATCCTCTAATAGTTAGGAGATGTTATAAGGCAGAGTAAGACCCTGTCATATTTAACCGAAAAAAATATAATTCATGGATTAACATACCATCCAAACATCTGTGTCTATACCAAAGTAACCTACCATAACAATTAGTACTGTTTAAATGCCTATATATCTAATTGCTTGTGCTTCATTAGTAAGATCGAAAGGTTATTCCTGGACAAACTGTCAGCCCATGAAAGGAAACAAGCAGAACTGACCAGAGTCCAAGACAATAGCTCTAGCGAAAGTAGACTGTTTTGCTTCTCATCCACTTGTGCCCCTTTTCTAAGCCTAAGGAACAATCTGCGGAAGAGGGTGCGTGGTAGAATGTAAGGGCTGCGATTGGGGTGAATGGTGAAACTACAGCAATATAGTCTGGACACTCATTTGATCAACTTGATTGAACATATAAGCGCCCCCCCCCCCCCGCTGGATGGTGGGACTCATGAGCTGTGTGGGTTTGGGCACAACTGCTTGCAAATTGGTTTTACATGAAGGATGCTTGTACTCATAAATTATCACTTATTGTTAGAAAATGAAAAAAAAACTGAGAGAGGTAGGACAGTTATGGCAGAATGCATGATCTGGGATGGGTGGATTGGGGTGGGGGGAAGGGAAAGGGAAATATGCCTGAACTGAATTGGAAAATGATGTATGAAATACACAAAGCATCAATAAAAAAAATAAAAAAAAAGAAAAAAAGAAAAGCACATAGAATTAGAAAAAACAAAACAAAACAAAACAAATGGTGCTAGGGAACGGGATCTCACATGTAGAAGAATGAAAATATATGCATAAATATCTTTAACTCTAAACAATGAATCAATTAAAATGGATCATAAGGAGAAATCAAGCTTCATCTCTACTGCCTAGCTTTCATGGTGTTGGAAAGGTGCTGTGCATGAACCTTATCCAGCTGTGAATCCTGCAAACCACAAAAGCAGCTGGCCTAGCAAGATATGCCCCCCCATGCAACAGTGGCATAGATGTTATAGGAGTAACCAACTACTTTTTTTTTTTTTTTGTCNATTTATTTCTGTATGTGTATGAATGTACTGTCTGCTTGTAAGTTTGTGCACCCGTGTCGTGCAATGCCGCGGAGGTCAGAAGAGGGTGTCGTATTCCCCTGGAACTGGAGTTTTCCTGGAATTGGAGTTTCAGACGGTTCTCGGCCTCCATGTGGGTGCTGGGGATCTAACCTGGGTCCTCTGTAAGAGCAGTCGGCGCTCTTTACCGCTAGACCATCTCTCCAGCCACATATAAGTAATTTTAAAGGATTATTTCAGCTGCTAGGATTAAAGGCGTGTGCCACCACGTCCAGCTGAAATAATCATATAAGTATTTTTAAAGGATTATTTCAGCTGCTAGGATTAAAGGCGTGTGCCACCACGTCCAGCTGAAATAATCATATAAGTATTTTTAAAGGATTATTTCGGCTGGGCGTGGTGGCACACACCTTTAATCCTATCAGTGGGGAGGCAAAGGCAGGTGGATCTTTGTGAGTTCAAGGCCAGCCTGGTCTACAGAGTGAGTTCCAGGACAGCTGGGGCTACAGGGAGACCCTGTCTCAAGAAGACCAAAAAATAAAAAATAGTATTATTTCAGTATTAAATCTTGATAGAATTAGAAACAGAAGGAAAGCCATATGTTCACAATTATTTTTATTAATGTAGTATAAATTTGGAAACAACAATATAAAAACAAACAACATTATGATTCTAGTACTTAAAATTTGGTGACAATAAGTTGAATGTTCTCATTTCTCAAATAAATTCTTTAAAAATGATTTGGTTTATAAAAAAAGAATAAATAAAACCAATCATCTGTCACTCCATCTGACTTATTATGATTTATTTAGATTTTAAGGGTACCTGTTAGCATTGCAATTAATAAAAAAAAATAGCAAATGTAATTCCTACCAAAGAAACTCCTGCCATTGAGTTATCTTATCAAATAACTCATATAAATATTTTAGATAAACAAAGCCAATTGCTACAAAAACTTAAAATGATGAAATCAGTCATAGATGAATGCTAGTTTTTTATGAACTCTTAAGAAGCTTTGCTGGAATAGTCCAACCCTTAACCAAAATTTATATATTTCAGTCAAAATATTATCTAGTAAACTGATAGAAGCTTATAAGGAAAATTTTGTTTGTTTCGTTGTTTTTTTTTTTTATTTGAGATAAAGTTTAGTAGCATTGCCCCAATCGTTTACAAATGCCAGAGCTGAAAGGAGATTTCTGTTTCATTTGCCTGAGTACCTGATAATACAGGTGTGTGTCACAGGAATAAGTTTTCTTAAATTTATATGAAAGTTAATGCAACACAAAATATTTACTGTAACTTTGAAGGACAAGAGCAAGTCTCACTTTGACAGGGAGACTATTTATGAACTATAACAATAGTGTTATTGACCACTGTTATAAAAAGTTACACAGATTAGATAATAAATGAGTCCAGGAATGTAACTAATTTTTCTCATAAAATTCCTTTTTTTGTGCTACAAACCTGTCATTAATAGAGTGATAAATGGGAGATTAAATTTATTGGATACATGTGTTTTTGTTTTTGTTTTTTTAATGTGTATGAGTGTCCTGTCTGCATGTAGGTTGGTGCACCCATGTCGAGCAATGCCGCAGAAGTCAGAAGAGGGTGTCAGATTCCCCTGGAACAGAAGTTAAAAACGGTTCTTAGCCTCCATGTGGGTGCTGGGAATCGAACCTGGGTCCTCTGCAAGATCAGTCAGTGCTCTTAAGCACTGAGCCATCACTCCAGCCCCTTGATACATGTTTTTATAGAGGTTCCATATCCATTTTGGAGAAAATAACATTCAACAGCACATTTTATGCTATGAACAGTGCAACTTAGAATAGAACATTAAACCAAATATAACAGCAAATACCATACAGGATATAAGGGTACATGCAGGGATGTCCTTACAGTCTTGTACTACTAAATACAATTTTAGGACCAGGTATAGTGGCTTATACCTATAATACCAGCACTGGGATCAGAGACAAGTACAAAACTGAAACCTGTGTCCCTTTTCTAAGCCTAGGGAACAATCTGCGGAAGAGGGGGCGTGGTAGAATGTAAGGGCTGCAATTGGGGTTAATGGTGAAACTACAACAATATAGACTGGACACTCATTTGATCAACTTTATTGAACATACAAGCCCCCCCCCCCCTGCTGGATGGTGGGACCCATGAGCTGTGTGGGTTTGGGCACAGCTACCTGCAAATTGGTTTTACATGAAGGATGCTTGTACTCACAAGTTATCACTTATTGTTAAAAANTTTTTGACCAGTTTTATAAGAAATAAAACCCGGGGCTGGAGAGATGGCCTAGCGGTTGGGAGCGCCGACCGCTCTTGCAGAGGACCCGGGTTCGATCCCCAGCACCCACATGGCGGCAGAGAACCGTCTGAAACTCCAATTCCAGGAGAGCTCCACTTCCAAGGAAATCCGAGACCCTCTTCTGACCTCCGCGGCATTGCACGACACGGGTACACAAACTTGCATGCAGACAGTACATTCATACACATACAGAAATAAATAATAATAAAAAAAATTTAAAAAAAAGAAATAAAACCCTACGCCTATGCTGCATTTCCTTATTTCCTAACTGTTTGATGCCCAATTATCTGCATTCTTGCATTGATTACTGTATATAATTCATAATTCTATACCATACAACATTTTCCCTCTTAAAAGTACTCTCCTGGGACCATATCCATGGTTACTGTGCAACCGTTCTGCTCATTGGTTTCCACTAATATGAAATAAAGGAGGTTCTGTACTATGGGAAAAAAGACGTCCTGGACTCCCATGTATTGGGTCTTTTGTGAAAGTTGGTTTTCTTCCACCATGTAGGTCCTGGGAATGGAACTCGTTGGTCAGATTTGGTGGCAAATGCCTTTACCTGATGAGCCACCTCACTTTTTGTGATACCTTGTTGCATCATAGTCTTAAGAGAAGTTGCAAGTTAATTATATTCATACTACTGTTCTTTCTGTCTTTTTCAAAGACAGGCTTACTGTTTAGAGGGCTTCACTGATTCTCTTGCCTTGGCCTCGTGAGTCCTGGAGGTAACCTCCTAACTCAACCATGCCCTACACACTGCTGTGTTTCTGCAGATAACAAACTGCATAAGCCTGAGATTTCCTCTAGTACTGGAAAGCATATGCAACATTATTAGTATTAAAACTGAAGGGCAGTTCAGACATGGTGGTGGCACATAGGACAGAATAAATGAACTAAACTAACAAGCAAGACAATATCATTTTACTAAAAGCTTAAGCTCCACCAGGCATGGTGGTGGAAGACTTTAATCCCAGCAATCAGGAGGCAGAGGCAGGTATATGTCTGTGAGTTCAAGGTCAGCCTCATCTACAGAGTGAGTTACAGGTAAACTGGGCTACAGGGAGACCCTTCATTCCACCTCTTCTTCCACAATGTTCTAGGAGCCTTGGTAGTGTTGGGTTAAGACAGGGTCTCCCTTGGGGGTTCTGTTTCTCTGGAGAATATTGACAACTGTATGTGGGGGGATAGAGAAAGAGAGACAGAAAGAGACAGAGACAAAGAGAAAAAGAGACAAAGGGTGCAGAAAACATGATAAATTTCTCATAAGATGATAAAATTTCTGTTTCCTTCATTCAACTGAGAAGGCAAGAGGAAGGATGTACAAGGAACCTTGGGGGTAAAGGAGAGAAGAAGGAGCTCAAGAGAAAGGGGATAAAGATAAAGGAGACAAGTATTATCAAGGGAAAAAAAGGAGTGGTGGAGGTATTTAACTTGGGAAAAATGAGGAAGGTTAAATAAGAAGAAAGAATGAGAGAGAGAAAGAGGGAGGAGAGAAAAAGAGAAAAATAGCATAAATAAACCTTAGATGCTGAAAAAAAAAAAAAAACACAGGGGAAATGTATTAACTCAAATGCTGGGTTTAATGTATCACCCCTCCAGAGCTCAAAAATCTAAGGTCTGGTTGTCCTAGTAATCCCAGCTCTTTGACTACTTGAGAGCACAGCTGCCTATGATCTAAGAGAAATGGGCAAGCTGCCAGGACCAGCCTGGTGCCCACATTGCAGAATCAAAGGGTGCTTGTTGTGTCCTCTTTCTAGAAAATGAATGTTGTCTTTGAAATTAAGAAAGGAGTGCAGAGCTTGTGCCAATTTGTGACCATGAGATGCTTGATGAATCTGACCATGCCTCTGGAGCAGTGCCCTGACATTTAGGAAGAGGGAACCATGGCCCAGCAGAGCCTTGCAAGGGCTTTGTTACCAGCATAGGGGCAGCTCCCCTCTGAATATCACAGCTGGTCGCCTGGCAGCGTGCTATTTCCCAGCAGTATATCCCTTTGAGCTGCTAATGGCAGAAAGAATGGCATCAAAGAACCCTTGAGTTTCATCTGCAGAGTGGCCACCAACTTCAGTGCCACATCTTCCCAGAGAATCTCTGGCAGTTAAATTGGTATAGGCTGTTGGGAAGTGAAGGGAAATCACAAGCTTAACCCACAGAAACCTGAGATGTTATTGTTTAGGGCTTAACATTTTTGAAGGACAGATAAAAAGTAAACAGAATTTGATGTTTTCTATTTTAAAAAACGCTACTGAAAAATATACATATAATAATCATGCATTAGTGCATGTATATATTTGAAACCTACATAACAAGAAAAAGTGCCAGAGAAGAGAAACCATTCATTGAATTGTTAGTTAGAAATGCCCAAAATAACGCAGGTTATTTCCACAGTCCTTGAATAGCAGCCAGAACTTGAAAGTAAAACCCTATTGCTGAAGACAGGACATAGTTTGGACAAATATTTGGACCAGATCTTGGCGGAATAGAGCTGGAATTAACCATGAAGCTTCCTCACTGAAGAGTAGCTCTTACATTTCTAGAAAATACTAACCAGCTACTGAGGGAGAAAAATCTATCAATGGTCCAACTCCAGCTTTAAAGCTGAATAACCATAACAGTGACTGTAACAAAAACTATATTAGTGCAGTAATAGAACTTTCGTCTTCGGGAAAATCAACAGCTAACTAATTGGACTTAAGTTCCTCTCAAGGGGAAGAGACTCCTGGGAGCCATGTAAATAGCAAAATACATATGACTGGAGAGGTTGTAGATCATAATGTAAACCCTATTTTTGTCATATCCTAAGACAAATAATTTGTATGTTAAATATGGATCCTTTTATTTACTGATAAGTATACTATTCACCACTCAACCAAGAACTTTTTTTCAAACCATGGAGGCTATTACAGACAGCCACAACTGGTCACACACATAGAATAAGTGTCTGTGAGATGCCCAGACCTAAATAACACATGTATAATGGAAGCTCTATGCCTAAGGGTCATGGAACATGGCTGACAAGATACTAATGTTTTTCTCAACTCTCACCAGCAAAGGTTCCTCAAGTAGCATAGTACTATGAACAATGAATATCACAACTGGCCAAAGTGTAGAGAATAAAAGACTGAAGAGAGTGTGTGCTCTAATATTTTAACTTCACTCATCCATATCTCAAGGACCATTGAAGATTAGAAGGAAGAAAGGTTGTAAGAGACAAGACTGGTGAATGATCATATGGAAACAGAGTCTGCCAAGCCTCTGGGAACATGCTTATATGATTTTACAGAAATGCTGTCAGAGTGCACAAGACCCATAGAAACTCCATCAGATAAAAAAACCCACATAGAATTAGAAACATTAACAGCATTCTCCATCATTCACCAAAGAATGATTAGCAGCTGAATACTGCTGGGTTAGGGAGAGTTGATCTTCTTTAGGGGAGTGATGGTAAATAGCCTGACTTGTCACCAGTGGATGAACATGCAGTAAGGGACTTCTGGGGATACAAACTTGACTGGATAGACCTAAGTATACATGATAGAAAAGGTAAGAGTGATAACTCAGTAGTTAAGAGCACTGGCTGCTCTTGCAGATGGTTGAGGTTAAAGTCACAGCATCAACCTGGTGGCTAAAAACAGTCCATTCCACGGGATCTATCACCCTCTTCTGACGTCTGTAGGTACTGCACAGCATGCATGCAGTTACATACATGGAGGCAACACACTAATACACCAAAAATTAAAAAAAAAATAAACAAATGCAACATAAAGCAGATATAATAGAAAACATGAAATCTTGGAGGAATTTGAGAGTTATAAGGAGTATTAAAATGCTTTGTATGACCTGCACAAATTTCAATAAAATATTAAAAAAATATTCACTCTTTTATTTGTAAATCTTACTATCTTTCATATCAGACTCAGTCACATTAAGGAGTGGTTCAAAATGACCCAGTCTGCTGATTTTTATTTTAATCTTATTTAATATTCACTTTCCCTGAAATAGCCTTGCTCTCAAGGCACAAGAAAACTGAGATATAAAATTAGCACACATAATTCCACCGTGGATATGGTTCTTTGTTTTTTCTGATGTACCCACCTTGATCTTCAAAATTGTATATTTCTCCTTAAATTTTTCAAATGTTCTTTTGTCCCTTAGTTATCTGCTAATTATCTGGTAATGTGCTTTAAGGGAGATCTGCCTTGTCCAGAGACCAAGAAGATTCTTCAGATCTTTTCCTATAAGTGAGATCAGACATCATTTTCATATAGTTGTAGAAGTTACAATGAGTTACATTTCCAAAACTAACAGGATAGAAAAATCCAGATCTTCCTTCACCTCTGTTCCCTGGATCCTCTTTTCTATGTCTCATATGATTAGATGAAATCGATCCAGAAAAACCTGCCTTTTGATTAAACTAGACATTGTTAAAATCTTTAATTACATCTGTAAAATATTCTGGCTTTTGCCATATAATTTAACAACATTACATAGATGAATATCAATAATTTTCCTTATCAATTCAGTCAGAAAAATAAGTTAAAATTCTTAGCTACCTACAATGCACTGAGGAGAGCATAGAATTCTGATGACAAGAAAATATGATCAATATTTGCCTAATTAATTAGAATTATCAGCAGTCTTTATTTTAATTTTATATAACAAACTTTATATCAACAAACTTTATATTTTTTAATAAATTAGTAAGTAGAAAGCAACAAATGCAAATGTTCTCAGAACTTCAAATATGGTTCAGTAAGAACACAACAAATGTAATAAATAAGAGCATTATTTTATAGGTTTTTGTTTCTTGAGATATTCATGTGGGTATTTGACAGCTGTTTTTTTAAGTGACCAAAAATATATGTCATGGAGCTGGAGAGATGGCCTAGCGGTTAAGAGTCCCGCCTGCTCTTGCAGAGGACCCGGGTTCGATCCCTAGCACCCACATGGCAGCTGAGAATGGTCTTTAATTTCAGTTCCAGGGGAATCTGATACCCTCTTCTGACCTCCCCGGCATTGCAGCACACGGGTGCACAAACCTACATGCAGACAGTACATTCATACACATAC
This sequence comes from Rhizomys pruinosus, assembly GCA_009823505.1. Taxonomy (NCBI): domain Eukaryota; kingdom Metazoa; phylum Chordata; class Mammalia; order Rodentia; family Spalacidae; genus Rhizomys; species Rhizomys pruinosus. Next base: position 979,642 of record VZQC01003400.1, read on the forward strand.
AAAAATAAAATAAAAAATATATATGGCATTACTAAAGTAATTAAGTTATGAATTGATAAATGCACTAATTGGTGAACCTTGGAGAAAGGTCTTTGGAAGAACAGCATGTTCCTTACACATGACTGTGTAAGGAACAGCTGATAAATGATATAATGAAAGACAGAGGTGTAAGAACTTTCTCCTAAGAAGTTATATTATAGTGACTGTCATCAAAGGTATAACTATACTCTTATTTGCTGTGCATTATTTTCAATAATGAAGTCTCACAATTCATTATTAAAATAAAATAATACAACATTGTTTTTAAATTGAAATAACATTTACATTTTTATTGGAAACAGAAAGATGTAAGGAACCATAAAGCAACATTCTTAAGGGTATAACATATTCATGGCTCAAAGGATTTTATATGAAATGCATTCCAACTTTGATTTGCAAGAATAGTCTATGTTTAAAGAGTTAACCTAATCCTTAAATGCATGTTTTCTCAATTCTAGTGTACAACAAGGAAACAAAAACAAAACTCAAAAGGGAAACAATACTGGCCTTGTTATTTTTATGGTGTCTGGCAGACAATAATTAGCTTGCTCTCAATGCATAGAATGCTAATGTAGTATTTAAATGCCACATGAGTGCATCCATTGCATGGGATAGAATTTATGGTTATTCTCTTCTCTTGTCAATCTCTTTCCTTCAAATAATAAAATAATCGCTACAAATGTAAATATAGCAGAGAGATGTGGTAAAATTCTTTCATAATATATTATATGTGTTCATGAATTATTTATTTTATTAAAGGCAGAGCTATTTCACAAAATAACTTAAAAGGTTTGTCTGTAGAGAAATTTGGTATATGATGTATTTTAAATTTTAAAATGAATTTTTCAATAGTACAGCTAGTTATATTTCAAGTAGTACATTTATTGAAAGGGTATTTTGATGTTCATGAAAAGATAATGCATTTTTACTAGATTAAATAAACAAAAAGTTGTAGCAATTTATCTTATAACAATGATATTTTAATGAAAGCATTAACATAGAGTTTGTTATAGAAAATTAAATATTCATCCAGGCAAAGTAATATAAATACAATACATAATAGTAATAAAGGCCTAAATTTGGTTTTGCCATTTAGTTGCAAGTAAGCAGTGAATTTTCATTCACCCTACTTATTCTTACCTTATATTTCTTCATTTGTCAGTGCTCTTAACCACTGAGCCATCTCTCCAGGCCCCAATATTTGTTCATCTGTAAAATGAGATGCTAAAACACCTTGTTTTCTTCTTTGTTTAGAGTGTAGCTGACATGACACTATTTATCTCTGTACTACTAATTTTTATTGTTATTAAGCTTTTTCCATAAGTTATACATCATTTCTCAATTGAATCCAGAGTCGCTTCCCCTTCCATGTCCCCCACCCCACCCAAGTCCCTGCACTCTGCCCTACATGTAGTACTAAAATTTTGCACACTTCTGGGAACTTAACCCATTCTCCTGCTTCCCAGTACTTGGTAATTACCATTATACTTTGCTTTATGAGTTAGTTTACCTTTGGAGGACTCTTTAAAGAATTAAGATCATACGACATTATCTTTTTGTTTGTTTGTTTGTTTTCTAGACAGGGTTTCCCTGTAGCGCCACCTGGCCTGGAGCTAACAGACAGACCAGCAAGTCTGTATCTGACAGAGATCCACCTGCTTCTGGCTCTTCAGTGCTTGGATTAAAGGAATGTTCTGCCATCCTGAAAGTACATTTATCTTTTTGCACCTTACACAATTCATTTAACATAATATGTTCTGTGTTCACCCATATTGTTTAAAATGACTGAATTTCCTTCTAAAGGCTTATTTGTATTTCATTGTGCATATGTTTCATATTTCCTTTGCAAGGATATTTTAATGCAAAATGTATAGTGAAGGACAATTTCTCAGATACCAGAAATTAAAAATACAGGCTAAAGTTTATATTGTAAATTTGAATTCAAGAAGTAAATATATTGAATTTTGTTGAATGGGACATATTTAATCTCCCTGCACATGTTAGGAAATAGAAAATGTGTATAAACAAGCTTCTCTACAAATTCCTGAAAGTGAATGATAATCATAAATTGCTTAACTTCTAAATATTAAAGTGTATGAGCTCTAACTCGAAAGTAAAGAGAAACAGGAAAGGGACTATTTCAAATGAAGGTTGAACTTCAAATTGATTAGAAATGTGCCTACTGCTGAAGATAAAACGTATATTAATCTGCCATTTTAACAACAGGTACAAACATTTGAAAAAAAAATATATATATGTTCTCATCATGAATGATAGAAGTTTCCTCAATATGTACAAAACAATATCACATTTTTGCATTATGAAAATATAAAAGAACACACTTCTATTCATGTTTTGAGAATACAAGGTGGCCATTCATTGAAGGAATAGATTTTGAATGTTTTGTTTTATTCCCATCTTATAACTATATGAGTCAAATTAATTTCTAGCTTTCAATATTATGATTTCATTCATTGGGCTTTCAATAATATAGTGAAAATGTATGTAAGTTCAGGTATAGTTCAGTTTTCCAAATATGCTTTTAAATGGAGTGGAAAATTGCTATAGATATATTGAGATTTATTTTGAGTTCATTTCTCTAATATATAATTGCAAATAATATTTTAAATTTCTGTACTAATTATTATTGTCTAAATTTGTTGACTTTGTTCAAGCAGAGACATTGATCAGGGGAGGAGGTGTACATGTCAGTTCCAGCTAAACTGTTCCAAGACAAGTGTCCAGTTATATAATGTCTTCAGCAATATGGTCTTATTCCCAGTTATGGGAAGAAATTAAGGGCTGTAGAAGAAGCATGTATTATCTTGGAAGTCTCCAACAACTTAAAGGGAGTCTCATTTCCAAAGATTAGCTCTCATACTATCAAATGATACTATGGAAACTGCCAAGTAAGAAAACAAATCAGTGATCCTACCCAGGTGTAACCCTATGAACCACAACAATGACTTGCCCAGCAAATTATTCTATTGATACAGTGTACACCTGTCTGATTGGACTTAAGGCCTGTTTAGTGGTAGGGACTTTGATGCATGGTACTGTACACATGGTGGAGAATTCATAGAACCTAGAGAAGTAGCTATTTATGTCATTTCCCCAGATCCAAGTAATTTATTTCTTTATACTAAATGCCTTCATTTTTGGACAAATGTGTCACCTTCTACTAGTCAAAGAAACTTCTTTTTAAATTTTTTTTTTAATTTCTGTATGCGTATGAATGTACTGTTTGCATGTAGGTTTGTGCACACGTGTCGTGCAATGCCACTGAGGTCAGAAGATGGTGTCGGATTCCCCTGGAACTGGAGCTCTCCTGGACTTGGAGTTTCAGACAGTTCTCGGCCGCCATGTGGGTGCTGGGGATCGAACCCGGGTCCTCTGCAAGAGCGTCGGCGCTCTTAACCGCTAGGCCATCTCTCCAGACCCTCAAAGAAGCTTCTTTTAAAATGAATGGCGACTATTACAAAGCTCTACCATTGCAGATTCAGTGACTCGTGTTGAGGCAGAAGCTAGACCCAAACAAGCTTCCTGCTGACCTGACAACCAGCCAAGGCATGGAGGCAGATGCCAGGAATGAACCAGCATCCTGCAGGGCTGCAAGACCTGCTGACCCAGGAGAAGCATGCAAGGAGGTCCTCCCTGGCTCAGCCTCTTATAACTAAGAAAACAATGAGGCACCAGAAGAAAACAAGCAAATTCAGTCTTCAACTCAACTAAGAAACACTTGAGATTCATAACAGAATACAAACAACAACAAAAAATCCACATGCCAAAATCACAATGAAGAAACAACATAAGAAACCCAAACAATAAGACCCCACTAAATACTACCAAGCTGGTACAAGACTCTTATAATGAAGACCCCTTAGAAGTAACCCAAGACATATATATTAAAATAACTATCATAGAGCCAGGTGTGGTGGTGCATGCCTTTAATCCTAGCACTGGGGAGGCAGAGGCAGGCATATCTTTGTGAGTTTAAGGCCAGCCTGATCTACAGAGTGAGTTCCAGGACAACTGGGGCTACAGGGAGACCGTTCAAAAAGACCAAAAAAAAAAAAAAAACATATATATAATATATATATATATTATATATATATATCATAAACAACTCAAATAATTCAAGGAATTCAAAGACACACAGACAAAAATGAACCAAAGAACTAGAAGGAAAAATAAAATGATATACTTCAGAATAAAGTAGGAACACTGAAGTCATCTTAGGCTGAGATGAAAAAAAAAAAAATCAAACACGCATCCAGTCAACAGGAAAAAGACAGGAGAAAGCCTGGGTAAAATAATAAATGAAGTAGAAAATAGAAGGTCATTACTGGAAAATAACATGGAAGAACTGGAATGCTCAAGCAAAGACTATGAAAAATTAAAAAAAAAAAGACAAAGAGTGGAAATCCAGTAAATGTGGAACACCATGAAAAGACCAAACCTCTGCATGATAGGCAGAGAGGAAGGAAAAGAATCCCAGGACCAGATCTTCAACAGAATTATATAAGAAAATTTCCCCAAATTGAAGAAAGACATACCCATACAAATACAAGAAGTATACACAACATCAAAAGACAAGACCTGAAAAGAGACTCCTCACAAGATATTATAATAAAATAAATGAAAACAAAGACAAAGTACTGAAAGCAACAAGAGAAAAACAACAAGTCACATCTACAGGAAAACCAATCAGAATTATAGCTGACCTTTCAATACAAACGAAGAAAGACTGAAGAGCCTGGATCAAAGTATTCCCAGTCCCAAATGACTACAGATGCCAACCCTGAATACTTTATCCAGCAAAACTGTTTATTATAGTTGTAGGAGAAAGAAAAAAAAATATTTTACGATATAAACAAGCTGAATGAATATATGTCCAGAAAATACTTGAATCAATACAAACAGCAGAAGGAAGGAATGATTATTCCCAAGTGACAAGAGAAAATAATTAAGGAAAGTACAACTCTAGAAAGACAAGCAGAAACTAAAAATGCAAATAGAAACTAAATCGATTGGAAACAATAAAGAGACACAGACTGGGATGATGGATTAAGGATCTGAATCCATCTTTTTGTTTTCTACAAGAAACCCATCTCACCTTCAAGGACAGACACCAATCTTAAGGTGAAAGGGTAGAAAAAATATTTCAAGCAAATGGCATCAAGAAGCAACCTGGAATTGCTATTGTAATACCATACAAAATAGACTTCAAATTAACACTAATCAGAAGAAATGAAGAGGGTCACTATATTCTTATTAAAGGATCAATTAACAATAAAGATTTCACAATCATAAATATATACACAAGAATCACTGGTGCACAGAATTTTATAAACACAATTCTACAAGACTTTAAAGCACAGATTTACCCCAGCACACTAATAAGAGAGAACTTCAATACCCCACTGTCTTCATTAAATGGATGACCTGGAAAAGGAACAGAGAGATGGCTGAACTGATTAATACAGTATACCAAATGAAACTAACAGATATCTACTGAATATTCCACCCAAACTCCAAAGAATATACTTTCTATTCAGCACCCCATGGAATGTTCTCCAAAATTGAATACATACTGGGACACAAAGCAAACCTCAACAAATAAAAAAAAAATTGAATTAATCCCACACATCCTATCAGACCACAGTAGAGTGAAGCTTAGTATTAGCACCAAAGGAAGACCTACCATCTCCAAGAACTCATGGAGAACCAAAAGCAAACTCCTGAACAATGTTAGGGTCAAGGTAGATATAAAGAAAGAAATAAAATATTCCTCGAATTAAACAAAAAAGATAATACAACACAAAAAACCTATGGTAGACCTTAAATGCACTTCTAAGAGGGAAATTTGTAGTTCTAAATGCCAACATTAAGAAAACAGAAAGAGCACAAATAAACAATCTAACACTGCAACTAAAAACATTTGAGAGACAAAAAATAGTGAATCTGAAATCCAACAGACAAGAAGAAATAATAAAAATCAGAGTGGAGATCAACGAAATAGAAACAAAGAAAAGAATAAAAAGAATCAATGAATCCAAGAGCTGGTTCTTTGAATGGATAAACAAGATAGATAGATCTTTAGCCCAGTTAACCAAAAGGAAAAGATAACTCCAAATCAACAAAATTGGAAGATAAAAAGGAAACAACATGATATATAATGAAAAGATCCAGACAGGGCATAGGAGAATGCTTAAAAAAAACTATACTAAATTTGAAATCCTAACAGATTCAGATGAATATCTGAAAGAATGGAAAACACCAAAGCTTAACCAAGAAGAGATTGACAGCTGAACATACCTATAACAAAGGAGGAAAGTGAAACAATAATCCAAAACTTCCCAATTGAAAAAAGCCCAGGCCCACATGGATTTACAATAGAATTCTATAAGGCATTTAAAGAGGTCATGCAACCATTATTACTGAAATTATCAAAAGAATAGAAATGGAGGGGAATCTCCCAAATTCTTTCAATGAAGCCAGCATCACCCTAATACCAAAACCAGACAAAAATACAACCAAAAAGACAACTATAGACTTGTTTCTTTAATGAACGTAGATGCAATAATTCTCAACAAAGTACTTGCAAACTGCATACAGGCACACATCAAAAAGGTCATATACCATGCCCAAGTTGGATTTATGCCAGAGATGCAAGTATGGTTGAACATACATAAATCAAAAATGTCATTAAACACATACACCATACACTGACAGAGAGACCAAAACTACAGAGTCATCATAATCGATGCAGAAAAGGCCTTTGACAATATTCAGCATTTTCTTCATGTTTAAATTCCTAGAGAGAATTGGACTGGAGTAAACATTCCTCAACATAATTAAAGACATATACAACAAACCAACAGACAGCATCTTTCTAAATGGGGAAAATTAGAACTATTTTCCTTAAAATCAGGAGCCTGGCAAGGCTTCCCCCTGTCTACACTCTTTTTCAATATAGTGCTTGAAACACTTGTTATAGCCATGAAACAAGAAAAGCAAATTAAAGGAGTACTAATTGGAAAAAGGGAGATCAAACTATCTCTTCTTGCAGAAGGCTTGATAGTATACCTAAGGGATGCCAAAAATTCCACCAGAAAACTCCTTGAAATGATTAACAGTTTCAGTAAAGTGGCTGGTTACAAAATTAATCTAGAAAAAAATCAGTAGTTTTCGTTTATGCCAAGAACAAGCAATGGGAGAAGCAATAAAGGGAGACCTTTCCATTCACGATTGCCTAAAAAAAAAAAAAAAATCTCAGAACAAACCTGATCAAAGACACTAAAGATCTCTGATTTTTTTTTTTTTTTATTTCCGTATGTGTATCAATGTACTGTCTGCATGCAGGTCTGTGCACCCGTGTCGTGCAATGCCGCGGAGGTCAGAAGAGGGTTTCGGATTCCCCTGGAACTGGAGTTCTCCTGGAATTGGAGTTTCAGACGGTTCTCAGCCGCCATGTGGGTGCTGGGGATCGAACCCGGGTCCTCTGTAAGAGCGGTCGGCACTCTTAACCGCTAGGCCATCTCTCCAGCCCCAAAAGATCTCTGATTTAAAATTAAAATTTTAAATCCCTGAAGGAGACTGAGGAAGACACAAGAAAATAGAACGAACTCACATACTCATGGATTGGAATTTATATAGTAAAAATGGCCATCCTACCCAAAGTAATATATAGATTCAATGCAATCCCAACAAAATATCCTAGACTTTCTTCACAGATTTAGAAATAAAAAAGTCATAAACTTCATATAGAAAAGCAAAAGACCCTGGGTAGTCAAAGCAGTCCTGAGCAAAAAGACCAATGTGGGGGGGGGGTTTAGGGGGGGTCTACTATACCAGACTTCAAATTATATTACAGGGATATAGTCATAAAAACAGCATGATACAGTCACAAAAAGAGAGCTATAGATCAATGAAACAAATTTGAAGATTCAAACATGGGGACATGGAATTTCAGTCAGCTGACATTTGACAAAGGGACCAAGAAGTTTCAATGGAGGAAAGACGGTGTATTCAGCAAATGGTGTGGGCATAACTGGATTACTACTTGTAGAAGAATAAAAATAAAGCCCTACCTTTCATCCTGTACAAAACTCAACTCCAAATGGATCAAAAAATTCAATGTGAAACCTGAAACTCTGAAAACAATAGAAGAAATCATTGGAAGTAACCTACAATACATAGGGGTAGGAAAAGATATTTCTAAATCAAACAGCAGTTGCACAGGAAATAAGGTGTACAATTGACAAATGGGACTTCATTATATTAGTACATCAAAAGGAACAAAGAAATGAAGAGAAAACCCACAGAGTTGGAGGAAATCTTCACTATTGAGAAACCTGACATAGGTTTAACATCCAGTGTATACAAGTTACTCAAAAAACAGCGGATCAAGAAAGCAAGTGACCCAATAAAAAGATGGAGCAAAGAGCTGAGCAAAAACTTAACAAATGAAGACTTAAAGATGGCTGAGAAACATCTTAAAAAGTGTTCAACATCACTAGTAATTAAGGAAATGCAACTTAAAACCACTTTAAGATTTCATCTTACCCTGGTAAGCCTGGCTATGATCAAGAAAACAAATGATACCAAATTCTGGAGAGGCTGTGGGGAAAAGGGGACACTCATTCACTCCTGGTGGGAATGCAAACTTGTGTAACCCCTATGCAAAGCTTTGTGAGGAACTTTTTTTTGTGTGATGATTTTAGATTTTATTGCCTAGGACTTAAATGAGCTCACATGCACAAACAAATAGTATTTTTGTGGAATAATAGATATTTAAAGATGTTTTTAGGGTACCTGGGTTACATCATTAAAATGTATTTTTGATTAGGCATGCCAGAATAAAACTAGTGATCCTTGTGCACACAATGAAAATGGAGAATTTGGTGGCCACAGCTTAAAATTATCTTTTTATTTTTTGATCTTTGGTGGGTTGATGGCTGCCAGGAGTCTGGGAGGGAAAGAGACAGTGTCTTAGGATGGGACTCTTGTTGGGCCCAGAGGATGTGTCCTTGGGGATACAAATCAGATTCTATAGGATATATATATATAGATATATATAGATAGATAGATATCTATATGTATATATATCTATCTATATATATATCTATATATATATATATATATAT